>JAGKTI010042462.1:0-10105 GCA_018397915.1 Birgus latro
GGTTGGTGGTAGCTAATACCCTCTTCAGGCACAAAATGATCCATAGGTATACATGGCGAGTGGTGAGAAGAGAGGACGGTGGAATGAATGAACGGAAGGCAATGATTGACTATGTTGTGTGGATGAAAGGATGAGAAGATGTGTAATGGATGCAAGGGTATATAGGGGTTGGGGGAGTGGACTTTCTGACCACCACTTGGTGGTGGCCAGAATCAGAATCTAAACAAGATGGAGGAGGAGAAGAAGGGAAGGACAGGAGGAAGTATTTGTTACAAGGAGGGTAGAAAAGCTACATGAGGATGGAATAAAGGCTGAATATAAAAGGGAAGTGGAGGAGCGATTGGGTAAATATAGATTGGAGCAGATGGGGGACGTGAAAGGTGTGTGCAAGGTATTCACAGAAGAAATCTGTGCAGCATGTGAGGTGGTGTGTGGGGTGAAGAGAAGACGAAAGGGGGTTCAGGGAACAGCATGGTGGACTGAAGAGGTAAGAGAAGCTGTGGCACAAAAGAAGAAAGCATATAATGAGTGGATGAGGAACAGGGGCGTCGAAGAAGCTGAGAGACGGACGAGAGAGTTATATGTAGTGAGGAGGAGAGAGGTGAAAAGATTAGTAAGAGAGAGTAAGAAGGGAGTGGATGAGGAATTTGGAAGGAATCTGAGTGCAAAGTGGAGGGAATGTAAGAAAATGTTCTGGAAGGAGGTAAAGAGAGCTAGACATAGTCCCAACGAAGTCAGTGGGGGTGTGAAAGATAAAAATGGTAGATTACTAGTGGAGAAGGGAGAAAAAGTAAACAGATGGACAGAACACTTTAATGAACTGTTGAACATAGAGAATGAAAGTTATGCAAGTATAAGTGGCTGGGGAATGGCAGGGAGAAGGAGATTGTGAGAAGAGAGGAAGAAATCACCAGGATGGAAGTGGTGGAAGCAATGAAGAAAGTTAAAATGGGGAAAGCCCCAGGAGTTGATGGAGTGTGTGGTGAAATGCTGAAGCATGGGGGAGAGACAGTAACAGAATGGATGTGGAAGGTGTGCAGATTGGCTTGGGAGGAGGGTAGAGTCCCGGAGGATTGGAAGTCAGGTATAATTATTCCTCTGTACAAAGGAAAAGGGGAAAAAGAAGTGTGTCGTAATCATAGTGGCATTTGCCTTCTCAGTGTAAAAGGAAAAGTATATGATAGGATACTTATTGACAGAGTTAGGGAAATTACAGAGGAATTAGTTGGAGAAGAACAAGGAGGTTTTAGGAAGGGAAGAGGTTGTGTAGACCAGATATTCATTCTTAGATCCTTAGTGGAAAAGTTTCTAGAGAAGGGCAAGAAGTTGCATGCAGCCTTCACGGATCTGGAGAAAGCATATGACAGGGTGGATAGACAAGATTTTTTGAAGGTATTGGATGGGAAGTTGTTGAAGGCAGTGAAGAGTATGTATGAGGGTGCTAAGGCTGCAGTGCGTCTGGATGGCAAACTGAGTGAATCTTTCCATTTGAAGGTTGGATTGAAACAAGGATGTGTCATGTCTCCATGGTTATTCAATCTGTAGATGGATGGGGTTATAAAAGAGATACAAGGTCGGGCAGTGGGTGTTGGAGCGGCCCTAGTGTGAGAGGGCAGTGTTTGGAAACTCCCTGTACTGTTGTTTGCAGATGATACTGTGTTGTTGAGCGAAGACGAAGGGGAGCTGCAAGGCTTGGTAGATGAGTTTGAGAGAGTGTGTAAGAAACGGGATCTAAAGGTGAATGTAGGGAAGAGTAAAGTGATGGTCTTCGAGAGAAGTGAAGCCAGTGAATGTACAGTGAGGTTGGATGGGAAGGATATGGAGAAAGTGAGTGAATTTAAGTACTTGGGCAGTGTGATGAGTAAGGATGGAAGTCTGGAGGGTGAAGTGCTCGAAAGGGTGCAGCAGGGAAGGAAGGTTGCTGGTTCGTTGAAAGCAGTGATAAGAAACATGGAGGTGAGCATGGAAGTGAAAAAGTTGTTACATGACAGTATTGTGATACCAACTCTAATATATGGAAATGAAACTTGGGCCCTGTTGGAAGGACAGAAGTCAAGAGTGAAAGCAGTGGAAATGAGTTATTTGAGAGGAGCATGTGGAGTCACATGGAGAGACAGACTAACAAATGAGTAAGTGAAGGAGCATTGTGGTGTGGTTGAGGACGTGATGGGAAGCGTTAAGAGAAACACGTTAAGGTGGTTTGGGGATGTGGAGAGGATGGAGAGTGGAAGACTGATGAGGAGAGTGTATGTGAGTGAGGTCGACGGGGCGAGAGGGAAGGGGAGGCCAAGGATGAGATGGAGGGATGGAGTGGAGATGTATATGAGAGAGGGGGGTGTGAGTTGGGAGCGTGGTAGTGAAATGGCAGTGGACAGAGTGACATGGAGGCGATTTGTTTGTGGCCACCCCGTGCGGGATTGAGACGTCTGGCAATAGATAGATAGATAGATATATATACACACACACACACACACACGTGATAATGTCCCACTTTTAGCTCCAATAAATCTGATCGTCTTACACTCAAACTGAACTGAAAACCGACTGAACTTGCTTTAGTCTCCTCCCCATCTTTATAAACCATCCTTGCTTCTCCAACATTCTTTGACGTGCTGGTCCTGTACCTGCCCCCAGCAGCAACAGTTACCAATTCGGAGACATCCAAAACATGCCAGAGCTCTTACATTACATAACACTGTAAATTATAATGCTTTCAAACTTAAACTGGATTACATAATTTAAGGAGAAATCACATAAATAAAACATTATAGAGAAAAAGAGCACAAAAATTAATCCATATCTTATGAAATAACTACACTCACAAACAGCAGGCAAACTGGCAATTCTGACTCGTACCGGAACTAGCTACCGTAAACATCGGGAATCAGCAAGAAGCTCGAGACTACCTTACCACCAAATCTCGCTTCTTAACAGTATATAAGACCTCCACTCATATGTTTCTATGTCACTCTTTCTGAATATGAAATACACGTAATTACCGTCTCGGTTTTCATTTCTCCTGTGGTTAATCTTCATACATATCTTCACGATGAAATGAAGATTCCCCATATATTTTATCTATATAATGCTCAGGCAGTGATATCTCTAGAGTGAACTCTTCAGCCATGAACAAAAACAATGGCCGCTTGTTTGCGCAGAAACGCTCACATCTCTCTTTGCAATGTTTACTCTTATCTACGCTGTCTGTAGAGTCACATTTAGATCTAACTTGTTATAGGTATGAAGTACTAAGAACTGCCTACATGCTTCATAAGGGGGAAAAGTAGCTTCCTACTGTGATCGTTTGTACAAGTGAGTGAGCATAATATTTGTAATGCTTTTTCTATAAGCTGTGGGTAGGGACAGCACACTTTGCACACATGGAATATATGCCCCTGATCAGTACTAAAAGGAAATTATACAAAACGGAAAAGTTACAGATGGGGTTTCACAGTTATGAGTACGGTACCCTGCTTGCAAGACAGTAATATTGTCGCCCGAGGGTCCCGTCTAGGACGAGAAACGTCTTGGACCAACACAAGACCTTATGGAAAAAAATAATATTGTCACAAAATCTTCGAAATATGTCCCTAAAAACATCAACCTACACCTATTTTGGCACCAAAACAAATTTCCTCACCTTGAAAGTGTGTATTTCTGAACTTGCTATCTCCAACTTAGTAGCTCAGTTATCTCCAGCTTCATAACCTGAGGTAGATGGAGGCGTTTCAAGGAGTTAGCAGACGGCTTCCTAGGCATGGTTACGTAAGGAGAGGCAATAACCTAGCAGCAACACGCGGTGTGTCCACGTGTCCACGACGCTCTGGTGAGGGACACAAAAGCAAGCCCTGCTTGCTGATCACGCGACCAGATGCCAATATTTTATTAGACAACATCGCAACCACGTCACTCTCCCGGGCGTGGGAACCGTGCTGAACCGTGTAAGGCCGTCATAGCTGTATTCTCCTCGGATTTGGGCCGTTATGATCCGTTGGTTCCGTATTGCACGTATGCAACCGTAACAGCAATATATTGGATTATTATTTATTATCTCCGTCTTGGACGCGAAACGTCTTGGACAAACCCGTCTTGGACGCGAGACGTCTTGGACAAACCCGTCTCGGACAAACCTGTCTTGGACGCGAAACGTACAAACCCGTCTTGGACTCAAGGGGACTGTAATATAATTTTGGCAAACGTCAAAATAAGCACCAATTTGAATATAACTGAAGGTGATGAAAAAGAATTTTAGACCTCAAAAATGTTATAATTTTTTCAAGGAACTTCAAGTTTGTTACAAAGACACATGAACAGAGTAAAAAAAAGAAGAAAAAAAAAGGCAGGTGTAATTTACTGTAGAAAAAAAATGCCACACAAAATGAAGAAAGTAGAAAAAGGCCAAATGTGGATTGTAAAAAATCTAGGAGAAAACAGTCTGCATAATTTAGGTAAATGTCTTTGAATGTCGCTTGTACACTAAAAATATGAAAAAGAGAGGGATAGACAGTGTTACCCAACTGGATATGGCAAAAATAAATACTATGTAAAGGATGTATTGTTTTCTGATACGAGCAAATGATTCTTGGAACCATGTATCAGATTTAAAGAAATAATTGATAAAATGGTAACGAATAGCAAAATGCTATAACAAAATGACACACACACACGCACACACACACACACACACACACACACACACACACACACACAAGATCAAACTGGCACACTACCACACTTTGGTAAAAAAAATTGCTTTCAGTTTGAACACTAAGCAAACTTTAGTACCATCTCATTCACTTAATATTATACTGTAGACAGAACCATCTCATTCACTTAATATTATACTGTAGACAGAGCAATCAAAAATTTTTCAAAAGTTTCCTTAAATAGTTCTCTTATAACTATAAGCAGAGTTTTTTTTTTTTTTTTAAATTATGAGGTATATGGTGACAGTGAGACCTAACATAAAGAAAAGTTACCTCTACCCCCCCCATGCCATTTTTTCCTTAATCAGTAAAATGGCTCTAACATCCAAAATAATTGAGATAGAATGTTAATAAATACAATCATCATCAATCGTCTCCATTCAACACAGACCGTAGAGTCACAAATTCAAGCTATGATGAAATTTGTTGAAGAGAAGGGATCCCCTCTGTCTGTTTACTTCTCTCACTCTTGACTTTTGTCCCTCCAACAAGGTCCAAGCTTCACTTCCATGTGTTAGAGTTTATCACAATACTGTCATGGAGTAGCTTTTTCACTTCCATGCTCACTTCCCTGTTTCTTATCACTGCTTTCAAGGAACCAGCAGCCTTTCTTCCCTGTTGT
Source organism: Birgus latro (assembly GCA_018397915.1). Lineage (NCBI taxonomy): Eukaryota > Metazoa > Arthropoda > Malacostraca > Decapoda > Coenobitidae > Birgus > Birgus latro. Next base: position 5,329 of record JAGKTI010042462.1, read on the forward strand.
ACCCTTTCAAGCACTTTACCCTCTAAACTTCCATCCTTACTTATCTCACTACCCAGTTACTGAAATGCACACACATTTTCCATTTCCTCCTCATCCAACCGCACTGTACATTCACTGACTTCACTTCTCTTGAAGACCATAATTTTACTCTTCCATATATTCACCTTTAGATTCCGTTTCTTACACACTCTCCCAAACTCATCCACCAGGCCATGCAGCTCCCTTTCGTCTTTACTTAACAACACAGTATCATCTGCAAGCAACAGTACAGAGAATTTCCAAACACTGCCCTCTCTCACTAGGGTCATTCCAACATCCACTGCCCTACCTTGTATCTCTTTTATAACCCAATCCATATACAGACTAAATAAATATAGCAGAACAGAACATTGAAATAGCAAAGAGCGTGGCTCTACCACAGATGTTCTATTGAAATGTGATGTTGTTCCATCTCTGTTTTTGTTTGATGCAGAAGGAAAGATAATAAAGCCTGGAAAGAGTTTGTTACTGAAGGAACTGGAGGATCATAGTAAAGCTCAAAACTACAACTATGGTCAACGTGTCATTGCTTCCTTCAACATAGATGTCATGGTTACCATTCCAAAGATTAATCTCACCAAACTCCAAATTCAGTGAACTCTTGAACAATTTCATGTCATTTTCAGCCTTATATCGTAAGTTTGGATGCTGTGGCTATGTCTTTGACATGTATTCTGAAGAGTCCTATGTAAAAGTAAGTGAAAGGAAAAGACGCACTGAATACAGTTCAGTTGACCCATCCTCTCCACTACCAAAGGACATGGGAACTTTTTGGCCATCAAACAGCAATATACTTCTTGAAAAACTGATCTATCAGCATCTTCGTTTCAACATTGTCCCCGAGCAGCATTCCATTGTACTTGGACAAGTGACTAGGGGGAATGAGCAACTCCAGTGTAATATCATTAACCAAGGAGAGGAGAATACACTCGTTCACCTTCAATCAACATTTGAGGAAGCGGACATTTGCCTAGTCCTCCACGTTTTGGACTCCTGAAGAATGGGCACATGGTATGCATTGTTCTTCCTGGAGACACAGATATCATTGTTGCCCTTCTATACCATATGCCTGTTTTTTTGCTACACAACGTCCATGGGTTGTGGGTTTGAGCTGGAGTTGGAGATACAACCCGATATGTGCCACCCCTTACTACGTTTGAGCGCCTTGGAAGTCACCTCTGTGCAGTTCTTCCGAATGTACACAGCCTTACCGTACCGGGTGTGACATCACAAGCAACGTCGGCACTAAAAAGGCTGCATTCCAAGCTCAGCCGCAGAAATTGCTAAAGCACTTCGGGCAAACTACTACCCTATTTTAATCTGCTCTGCGGGATGCTGAATGCTATTTAGTGAAAGTTTTAAATTCTAGAAGTGAGTCAAAGAATTTGTTGGAGTTAAGGACTGAAATCTTTCACCATGAAAAGGGGAGTTCTTATCAGAACCTACCTCCAACCAGCCAATGCCTTCTTCTGCACATAAAGCATGCATTCTATGATGCTTACACAATTATGCATGCACAAGAAATTCATCAAGAATGCAAGATCTCATTAACCCGAGGCGTCCCAGCGACGTATGGGTACGTCACAGCGTTTGGTCATAGCTAGACCCATCGACATATGGGTACGTCGCGCAATTGCAAGGGTCATAATTTGCACAGTTTTCAAGTTTCATGGGTGATTTTTGGTAGGCATATGTGGGAGACCTTTTTCTACCTGCTGAGAAGCGGGGATACTGCCTGCCCCCACCTAACCCCCCCTCCCACCACACTGGGCAATTAACCCGTTAGCAGTAACCTGGCCAATAAAGGTATGTTGCCCCACGGTCTCTCCAATGACAAAACGGTGAATGTGATTCCTGAGGTGGAGGACAAAGAAATAAAGAAGCTAGAGCAAGAAACAAACAGAAGTGATGAGGTGGTAATGTCATAAAGGAAGGTGCCATATGTGGATGTATTTGGTGACTGAACAATGCTTCTATTGCCTATATAAATGTGTGAAAACCAATATAGTCTTGTACTACACATAAATTCGTACCAAATACATACATAAATACGTAATTTAAAGTGGTTTGAATTAGTTAGCCCTTCCATAGTTCGTTTTCTTTAGCCAGGTACTCTGAGAAAGAGGGAAAATGAAAGGCTGACTCATCACCTCTAGCACCATTTATAGCCTTAGGAAGGCGATTTCTCTATGAATTTTCGATGTTTCTCACCAAAGGCGAAGGTTTGAGCAAAAAAAAAGATCCGAAAATGCTAAGGACTGGGGGGCATCGGAGGTTGGAAATTAGTCGGGACGTGACTGGATAAGGAAACTTTTGACCAATTTTGGTTGCTCTTTCTTTAATATTAAATGAGTGAGGTGGTATTAAGTTTAATTGATGTTCAGACTGAAAGCGATCTTTTTTTTTTAACCAAAGTCAAGCCAAATAAGACTATTCTGCCCTGAAAAACATATTTTGTGTAGGTAAGTCATACAGAAAATGTATTGCTTATGTGTCAACCTGGAAAATAAATGTAAATTTTAATTCTAAAGGTGATGCTTGATCTGACATTCCATGAAATGTAAGATTTCCTGGTAAATTTTTAGAAGTAACCAATGTTTATTATTATTATTATTATTATTATTATTATTATTATTATTATTACAAAATAGTGCGTTCTAATTAATTTTGACTTTAACTGTTTGGGGAAAATCCCACTTTCGGAATTCTGAGTAAGATTTCCAAAAGTGGGTTTGTCCTCCCAAATCAAGATCAAAATTAATTTAAAACACACTATTTTGCATAAAACTAACCTAATCTAACCCCACCTAACCTAACCTAGGCCTAACCTAAGGCCTGATACAGACCAAGAGCACACGCTTGTACTCGTACCAGCCAATAAGGCGTGACATTCATCCGATTCTAAGCGATAGCCTAACCTAAGCCACTACATGAATACCCCTACAAAATTCGCTCCCCCAACTCAGACTAGGCTTACAAGGTAAGTCTTACTTAGAATAGTTCAGGGACATAATATAATAAAAATTGGTAACGTTGGTTGCTTCTAAAGTTATACCGATTTCCATTTTTGGCGAAATGACGTCAAAAAATTATCATGAAGTGGCCTGTACAGAAAAAAAAGTACTTGGTGTGGAAGTGTTACCCAAACTTTTCTGTGTGCTTGAATGATGTGGATCAAGAATATACCAGATTTGGCTGTAAAAGGGACATGTACACAGACACCCCCCTAGAGCCAGGACTATAGGGCTCAACGTGCATGCACCTTTATTCAAAACAAAAGGGATCCTTCCTATAAAGGACAAACTAATAAAGTGTAACATAACAAAAACTACATCGCTTCATGGATTTAGACAAAGCATATGAGAGGGTGGATAGACAAGGATTGTGGAAAGTATTAAGATTATATGGAGTAGATGGGAAGTTGTTGAAGGCTGTGAAGAGTCTGTGTGAGGGTGCTAAGGCTGCAGTGTGTGTCGATAGCGAACTGAGTGAATAATTCCATTTGAGGAATGGATTGAAATAAGGATGTAGCATGTCTCCATGGTTGTTCAGTCTGTATATGGATGGGGTTATAAAAGAGATACTGTAATGGTGATTATTTTAAGTTCCCTCAATATGAATTTATTAGATTTTTACTGATTACTGAATACTGATTACTACCGAGGAAGAAATCCTAGAATTTTTAGGGAAGGCCTCATAAATCTATTGTCACTAGGAAGAAATTCCAACAGGTAGGAGTAGAAATAATTTTGGTAGGCTACCACCACCCAGCGTTTGCCAGGAAAGAAAATATTAGTCCCGTTCAGTGAAAAATGGGACACTGAGGCCCAGAGACAGTAATCAGGGTAGCGTGAGTAAATTAGAGTGCGTGAATCCTATAGATAGTAACATACTTTGCGGTCCACTCGATCTCACAATCAAACTTCCCAGAGGAGTTTAGATCAGACACATAAGGAAAATAATTATCTATGATTTACTAACCTTAACATACATTAAATAAAATTAACCCTCGAACAATAGAAACTAGTACACAGTTATACTTCAGTCTCTGATTCCTCCAGAACAACAGGGAAAAAATAATGTTCTCTTCTCCACTGAAAATAAAACAGGCTGACTCACATATCACGGTACAAAGCATATTAATCGAGTGAACACCACAACTGATAAGATCCTTGGGCTTTTACACTCAGCAAGATGTTGATAATACTGCACACAGATTAATTATACGCCCGATCAATATTTTACATACATTAATTATACATATAACATGACCTCTTAACCTAACATGAGGTACACAAATAAAGAGAAAAGAATACTTCAAATTCTGGCGTGACTTGTAATAACCACGGTCTCTAACGGACTCGCGGATCTAGTTCCCCAGGGTCACAACTTATCACCAAAGTTTACTCTAGATTTAGTATATTCACCCTAATTTTCCAAAGGGTTACATAAATTAACATAATTATGTATATGATCAGTTGCACAAGCATGATTCTATTTAGAATTTCATAGCGCTTCCAATACCCTGTATGTTAGGAAATCCAACATCATAAAACACACTCGGTTTTATCTAGAATACTTCACTTTAGAAGAAAAGACTTTTCCAAGTGGACCATACAAATACATAATCGACCACAATGCAGAAAGAAATAAACTAGTGGGGGAAATTGTGTATGGGCTTTGGCTAGAAACACTCCGTGGCTCCTACGTAGACCGTAACTAGAAGCCTCGACGTTAC
>JAGKTI010042463.1:0-10105 GCA_018397915.1 Birgus latro
TGAGTTCACCAAAGTCTCTGTTCGTGTTGTAGGTGCGAAAGAAGGAGTGGATGTACTAACACTACCTGAGACGTGTTGTGTGAATGGCTTAACTTATGAGTCAGCCTGGTGCACGATCTTAGAGGACAGTCTATGTTATCTATACTTGCTCAATGTCACGAATGCTCCACTAACACTTAAACGTGGTGTAAAGATCGGAGACTTCCTAGTATACCCAGCGGCCATAATGGTGTGCCAGGAATCCTCTATCTCTACTGATGATGATAGTCAACCAACAGGTATATGTGCCATTAACTCTACGGGATCTGCTCCGCCTCGTTGACCTGACCTGCTTTCAAATCTAACTTGCAAAGATTTTCCACAGCATAAATCTCAACTGCTCCACCTTTTGCACGCTTACAGAAATGTGGTAGCCTTAAACGGAGAACAAATGGGCAAGACAGACTTAGTCAAACATCATGTAGACCTAGTGCCAGGAACTCAGCCGATTTACATACAAGCATATCGGTTACCTCACAGCTTGAGAAAACAGACAGATCAGATGGTACAGCAAATGTTAGTTCAGGACATTATCGAACCCTTCGTCAGTCCATGGAATAGTCCTCTTTTCTTAGTCCCAAAGAAGGACGGCAACTTTAGACCAGTAGTGGACTACCGTAAACTCCGTAACCGTTCCAGACTGTTTCCCGTTACCTGTCCTCACAGATTTGCTAGAATCACTAGGTGAAAATAACGTAGTCTTTTCATCCCTAGACCTCCCAGTGGTTACTGGCAGGTCGAAATGGAAGAATCCTCTCGCCCAATTACAGCCTTCAGCACCATATCCGGACATTTTCAGTTTAAGAGACTTCCTTTTGGTTTGAGAAATGCTCCTTCAGTATTAATGCTGCTTATCCATTCGGTCTTTAGTGGCATGATGGGCCACTCTCTTTTTGCTTACCTAGATGACATCATTGTTGTAAGTAAATCAGTCCCTGACCATTTTGCCAAACTACAACAAGTATTTGAACGCCTACAGCTAGCAGGCCTGAAAATCAGCCTCAGTAAATGTGACTTCCTGAGAAAGAAAATCAACTTTCTAGGCCATGTCGTCGACGCACAAGGCATTCATAATAATGACGACAAAACTAAGGCGATCATCAATTTCCCAGAACCTACCACTGCCGATGCTGTCAGAAGTTTCCCAGGCCTAAGTGATTACTATCGCAGATTCATTAAAGACTATGCAAAGATCACCGCTCCTCTAACCCACTTACTAAAGAAGAATGTATCCTTTGTATGGACTAACGATCAGTCCCAGGCTTTCCAAGCGCTAAAGACAGCTCTTGTCAATGCCCCAATTTTAGCATTCCCCGATTATTCCACACCCTTTCTTCTATGCACAGACGCCTCATGTGCAGGACTTGGTGCAGTTCTAATGCAACTAGATCAAGCATCCAGGAAGCGTGTAATAGTGTATGCTAGTCGCGCACTTATCACCGCTGAACGTAATTACAGTGTCACCGATTTAGAAGCTTTGGCAGCAATCTGGTCCTTGAAACATTTCAGAGACATAGTATATGGTTATCCAGTGCATATCCAGACAGACCACCTTCCTCTATGTGATCTGTTTAAGGGACGCAACCTCACCGGTAGGTTAGCTAGATGATCCATCAGCATCCAGGACTTCAATCCCACTTTTCAGTATGTCCCAGGAAAATCGAATGTAGTCGCGGACGCCCTCTTACGTCATGTAGCCGCATCTGCCACGTCCCTGCAGCCCAAGGTCACTGACAGCACAACCTTAACATCAGAGGATGTTCAAAACTCTCAGGGCAAAGATTCCATGTGGTCATAAGTAGTTTATTTCCTTGAATCAGGAGATGCCTCGACCTTACCTGCTCTACCAGTGCCACTAAATTAGTTCATACTAAAAGATGGTCTCTTGTACAAAAAAACATTCCTTACAGGGAAGGATTTGTCCAACAGAGAAGTACACCAACTCGTTGTCCATACTGACCTGATATCTGTGGTCCTTCACATCGTTCATGATACACCTCACGCATCCCATCCAGGTAAAGACCGATGCTTACGCCAAGCACGTCTCGAGTACTATTGACCACCCATGCGTCGCGATATCAATGCACACTGTGACTCTTGCGTCTCGTGCCACCGCCACAAAGGTTCCACCGGCTTACCTGCACCGCTCTTACAATATCCAATCCCGTCACGCCCATGGGAAACAGTGTCCATCAATCTTCTCAAACTCCCTCTTACAGAATCAGGGGCAGAGTATTTGTTCATAGCAATCGAGGACTTCTCATGCTACTGTGTTCTCGTCCCCCTCTCAGATAAGACCACGAAGAGTGTTGCACGTGCCACTGTAGATCACGTAATTTCCCCGTTCAGTACACAACATACCATGTTCACTGACAGTGGTACTGAGTTCAACAATAGCCTCCTGGAGGAGATCTGTCGCCGCTTTAAAATTAATAAATGCAATGTCATACCCAACCATCCAGCTTCCAATGACCTCGTAGAGCACCACAATAGAAAAATCTTAGAGTGCCTCAGACACCTAGGCTCCCATAGTTCGTCATGGGAATCTCTGATTTTGACAAACACCTACCATACACCCTGTTATCCTCAAAGCCAGACCCCATCTATAACATGGATGATTATGTCAAAGTAAAATTGGCCAACTTACAAACAATCCATCAGTATGTAACATCCAGTCTCGCTTCATCTCAGGACATGATGCAACGCCAACATAAATCTGCCTCTCCTATCACTATCAACGTCGGTGATCTAGTCTTTGCTCATTCCCATATGCGTACCTCTAAATTGGATGACAAATTTACCGGCCTCCATTGCGTACTGAATAAACAAGCCAACAAGTTCCACATCCAAGACCTCTCCACTACAGACACTAAATGGGTCCATGCTGACGATGTAAAACGTGCTCCACGGAGCCTAGTGTTGGAAGAATCACTTGCACAACCTACTGCTCTCCCTCCTACTCCACAAATCCCTCAATCTATCCCTAGTTTCCATCCCCTTGACATGGCCATGTCCTCCCTCCGACCCCTGTATCATACTTACTCCCTACCATCCCCTGTATCATAACCCCTCCCTCATTCCCCTGTATCATACTCCCTACTTGTACAAATCTCCCGCTCCCTTAGTCATATGAGACACCCCATATAACTCCTCTCTAGTGTCAGGAGACACCATCTCAACCACCCGGGGAAGTATTGTACCATTCCCCTTATATGCATATGTATATATGCCCTCACTGTATGCCCGTTATGTATATGCCCCCCCCCCACTGTATCCTAGAACTGCAGCATACGCAGCATTCCCAGGCTCATCACCAACCAATGCCATATGTCTTGGCAGTCGAGGGCTAACAACTACTGAGGCTACACCTTTATCTCTGTGCTCCACAATTAAAGGCTGTAAATAGCTACTCCAGGACTTTCCTTCAACCATCAAGAGAGGGGTGTTACATAATAGTAAATATCTATCTGCAACCAGTTTCTAGTTATACAACCCTGATTATCCGTGACCTTGAGTTTGACCTTTCAGGGTTACTCAAGGTCAAAGGCCATGGTGCCAAATGAAAGCCCATACGGAAGATCCTGTATGCTGATAATAGTAAATTTCTCTATCTTCAACCAGTTTCAAGTTATAGCCCTCTGAAAATCCGTGATCTTGATTTTGACATTTCAGAGACACTCGATTACCTCCAAAATTTAACCACTTTCTTTTGGGACCAGTGCCCACATATCCTGAAAGTTTCATGTAATTTCATTCAGCCGTTTTTCCATAATGTTGCTAACAAAGAAACAAAAAAACTCAACCAATAACAATACCTCGCCGAACTCCGTCCGAGCGAGGTAACTATATGACTCTGACAGCTACATGACTTCATTTCTCTTGAGAATACTGTCTGTCAAATGAAGTTCTGCCCAAGGTAACCAGTGCAATAGCATGAGCCTTCATATGAACATACAGTGTCCATGGAATTATGCTGTCCTACTACTGGCTGACTTTGCACTATGTAATGTTTTCACGCACCATCATCATTTGGTGCTTTCAGAAGGATGCCCATATATCTGGGTGACTCAACTATACGGTTATACAAACATCTCTCAAGTACTGCAGAAAAGCAGTTTCAGTCTGCATTCGATTGGGTTCACATACAGATGAGCCTAGGGCCACATCATCATCATCATCATCATCCCGGCCTCATTTCCATCCCAAGGCTGGGGTGAGGCAGGGTCAGAAAGAAAGAAAAAAAATAGAGTGAACTAATTTACAGCACATCTAGAGCAAGGGCCACTCCACAGGCTTCCCTATGAAAAATAGCTACCTCGTAACCTAACATAAGATGGTTGTCGATGGCACCATTTTTACCCATCCCCGTCCCGGCTGGGCTTGGGGACGGGTATTGTTTTCACTCGGTTTGTCTGTTTGTTTGTCTTTCTGTCTGTCTGTCAGTTAACACCTTTACACGAAAATTACTTGTGCGATTTTGACCAAAATTAAAGGGATGTTGGGCTATGACCTTCTGATCACCTGATTAAATTTTGGACTAAATTGGGCCAAGGCCTAGGCTGTAGGTCCCCAAAATATATTGAAAAAAAATGGGGATGGGTAGAAATTGTTTTCTAGCCATAACTCCTTTCAGTTTCATCATATCGACATGAAGCCAAAACCTAAAGGTTCCTCTTTTAAATCTGCACCAAATAACATGGCTCATTACATGAGGGGTGGTCACCCCTCACTCAGCGACTGGGGGGTCTGTGTCAGGTGGGTCGGGCCTAAAATTTCAGATGGGCATAAAATCGTCAGTTTTCACCCGATTTACTCCAAATTTGATGTGTTACATCTTTGACTTGATATCCTGTTGTGTTTATACGTCAGCACTAAAATAACTGACGGGGACGGGTTTGCTGTGCCTTGGCACCGCTTCTTGTTTTCTAAACATCTACATTCCCTCCTCCAGACCTACCATCGAATGTCACACAGTATTTAATGCCCCTTATTCCTATTCCCCTTGCAGTACAAGTGGGAACCTGGATATAACACTGATAGCTGCAGGTCATATTCTGAGATGATCTAACCAATGGTACTCCAAGATTAGTTGCTCTTTTCTCCCTGTTCACGCTGCGGTACTAATGGGGACGTCGATATACCATCGGCGGTTGGGGGTCCTGTTCTAGGAGACTGGGGTCTGGGACAAAAATTTAGGAGCACTATCAACCTTGCAGCACTTCCGAATTTTGTAGCACTTGTTTATGAGCGATTTTTTGAACATTTTATACCTTGACCTTCACATTTGTATCTTATTTGTTTGTATATTTTATTCACGTGGTGTAAATTTTAATCCTTCTTCAGCCGATTACCTGTAGCTCAATGACAAAATAAGGAATCCGGCAGCTGTACATCAGTTCAGTATCATCTCTCCGTTATTAGCATTGTATTCAAGTGTTAATCTCTTGTTATATCTCAGAATTCATGATGGAGTGATGGCAATCGTAAGCTTATTTAACCCGCCGAGTCCCACAGACGTACGATGCACGTCGCTACTTTTGTCTTTGGACAGACCCAATGACGTGCATCGTACGTCACTCAATTGCAAGGGCCATTGTGTGCACATTTTTCAACATTCGCGGGTGATTTTTGGTAGGCATATGTGGGAGACCTTCCTCTACCTGCTGTCAAGTGGGGATACTGCCTGGCCTCACCTAACCCCCCTCCCCCCCACAATGGGCAATTCACCTGTTAGCTGTAACCTGTACAGTAAAGGTATGTTGCCCCACGGTCTCTCCAATGACGAAATTCACGGTGGAAGTGATTCTTAAGGTGGAGGACAAAGAAACAAAGAAGCTAGAGGTAGAAACAAACAAAACTGATGAGGTGGTAATGTCGTAGAGGAAGGTGCCATATACTGGGGTTTTGGGTGAGTGAACCTTATAAATTCGTACCAAATAAATGAAATAAATATGTATTTTAAAGTGGCTTGAATTAGTTAACCCTTCCATAGTTCGTTTTCTTTAGCCAGGTACCCTGAAAAAGGAGGAAAACGTAAGGTTGAGTGAACCTGTATCAACATTTCTAACTTCAGGATCGCGATTTCTCTATGAATTTTCGATGTTTCTCACCAAAAGCGAAGGTTTCAGCCAAAAAACAAAAAGTCGAAAATCGGTCGGGACCTGGGGGTAGGCTGGGTAAAAAACAGGTCGGGACTGGACGGGTTAAAGTGAACAGAGTATAATATCAAAATAATTCTATTTTTTAACAATAACGAACAGAGGAAGGAAAACAAAAGATTAGAAAAAAAAATAAAATCCATACACCACATTACGGGTGTCCTCCATTCATAAAAAATCTGTAACATTTGAACTTGAACAGCCGTAGGTTGAAGTTTGGGGGGAAATCACTCTTGGGAAGTGAGTTTCAAAGAGATGCAGTTTGAGGGATAAAAGAACTATGATAGGCAGAAGTTCTGTAATATGGCAGTGTGACAGTTCACTCATGAGTGCTACCAAATGCCCGTGTAGTGCAAGGGAAGACGTGGAGAGATGGCACAATGGATGCAACTTCGCCTGAGCATTTGCCATAAAATTATCTGGAAAATAATGTGAGGGAGGCAACATTCCATCTTACTTGTAGGGGAGCTAGTTCATTTGTAACAGTAGGGTTATTAATAATTCTAATAGCTTTGTTCTGAATTGTGTTCAGCTGTTTTACTGCAAACTCTCCAAATCCATTCGACAAGGGTGAGCAATATTCCAAATGAGAGTGCACATGGCTCTTGTAAGTTATAGCTAACTGGTTGTCAGCGAAAAAGTTATAGACTCAACAATAACCCAAGATTTTTTGAAGTGATTTTAGCAAGTGATCTACCATGAGAGGTGCAGCTGAGGGCGTTGTTAAGTGAAACACCGAGAATTTAAATTCTTTTAGAGGTAGGAATATTAGTAGCATTGAAGGCAGTATAGGAATCAGGCAATATTTGTCTAATAGTTAACTGTATGTATTTGGTTTTCCTAGCAATAACTGATACAACGTAATTTTGTCCTCATTCAGGGATCTTATATATGTCTTGATTTATGAAGATCGCTGTACTTAGTTGTGAGTTTTAGATATTAAACTTGGTGAATGGGGATTTGAGTGTGAATGAACTGTGAAGTGTTGAGTCATCTGCATATGAATGAATGAATGGGGGTTATGGGTGACAGATAAGAGATCATTAACATGAATTAAGAATAGGGTTGGAGCCAGAACTGATCCTTGTGGCATGCCAGCATTAATCAAGTGGAAATTGGTACATACATCATCTGGTTTTACCCTTATCTTCCTGTCTCTGAGATATGAGGAAATCAGAGGATCAAAAGATGATAGACCATTGCAAGGGAGTTTGGGTTGCAGGGAATGGTGCCACACTATGTCAAAACCTTTAGAAATATCAAGGGCTACTTCATGAATTTATCCATGTTGATCAGTTGACTGATGAATGGTTTGAATCAGGAGACTGAGAATAGCCTATCAATGGTGGATCTTTTGTGGTGAAAACCATTGCCTATCATTATTTAAGTTGTTGGATTCAAGATGTTTAACAATGCGCTTATTAATTACAATCTAAAATACTTAACAAAGAGAAGATATGATAGCTCTAGGTCTGTAATCAGAGGGGTCAGAGGAACTTCCTTTCTTCGGAACTGGGTGGATATTGGCTTCCTTCCAAGAATTAGGGAATGGAAAAGTATATATGCATAGCCTGCAACAGAAGCAAGTTATGGGGAACACTTTTTCAAAAAATTTGGAGGAATTCCATCTCAACCTGGTGCTTTGTTGAATGGTAAATTGTCTAGCATGGATTTTACGTATTAAGTCTGTATCTTGTGTGAAGCAGCGTCGGGAGAGCCAAGTTCTAGTACAGGGACATTCTATATGGCAAATATACTGGCAAGGATGTTCACTTTATCACTCGGGTCATTTATAGTGTCACCATCAAAAGATTTTGGTGGGGGAATGGGTGATGATTTGTTAAAGTTATTATTGAAAGAAAATAGAGTTGACCAGAATATTCTCTTGTCATTAGGATTATTTAATAGCTTGGATGCTAGGTTGCGAAGAAAGTTTGATTTGGTGACATTTATTACTGCTTTTGCATGGTTTCTAGCAATTTTAAATTGACTGAGCAATTCTGTTGATTCTGATTTTAAGTAAAATTTATATGTTAAGGACTTTTGGGTCGTTGCCCTGGCACAACTGCTGTCAAACCATTTTGGGGAGTCCAATCTTTTAGTGAACTGTTGACTGGGTATAAAAAATTCCATACCAGCTTGTATTAAGTCAATAATGTGGGACTGGGCAGAACTGATTTCACTGGAGATGAAAGCGTGCCATGGAATACCAGCTAGATAATTTCTAATTACATTACAGTCTGCCCTATCAAAGTGCCATTGGGTCACACTGACTAGTTCATAGCAGGGAGGTTTGGGCTTTGATGAGGTTGTGGTCAGAGGATCCAAGTGGTGACAGTACCTCTATCCTGTATTGTTCTGGATTATTTGTCAGGAATAGATTAAAGAGTTAGGCATTATGGTCAGGATTATTTGCCACTCTGGTTGGTTGTTTTGCCAATTGCATGAAATTAAACGATTCTGGAAACAACTCGCATTCTTGACTAGTATTACCAGTCCTGGCACAGTGCGATAACCGTTTTACATTATGGACATTTAAATCACTCAGAATGGTAATTTCTGTGGTAAGGGTTAAGTTAAAGTTAGTCAACTGTGGGAACACTAATAAAATATGCTAAGTTCTGAAGAAGCATTGGTGGGGCAATAAACTATACAGGTATATTTGATAATTTTTAGATAATTTGGTTTATACAATGAATGATCAACATTAGCTGAAGTGAAGTTCAAAATAGTGTCAACTGCAAATTCAGATTTGATATAACAAGAGGTGCCACCCTTGTTAAGGAAGTTTGTGAGGCGATGGAAACCAGGAAAACAAAATGGGAATACGACAGTAGAGCGAGAGCTTTGGGTTTCTGTGGGGAACTGGGCAAGAAGGGATGTAGACTGGAGGAAAAAGTGAAAGGAATTCAGACTGGTACTAAGACCACGGAGCTCCTCTTCGGACGAGCAAGAACAACGTTTGCAACAATCGCTCTCGGAACAGTTGCTTGATTGCGACCTGGAGGACCCTGTGCCACCAGACCTACCCTGCCGGTGGTGGCAATCCGAGATACCACTGGAATTTCTGATAATAATGCAGCGGCCATTGCTATGGGGGGATGGAAATAGGTGTGATATCTAATGTGCATACAGAATGGGGTGGAACAGACAGTTGGAGGTAGTGGAAAGGTACTATGTATATATAAATCACTCTTTCTCTCTCTCTCCCTCTATTATATATATTGAAAATAATCTACATACAGTAAAAAGCGCTGAATTCTTTGTTTGTTTGGTTGTCCTTCAATCACGCTTAAACCAAGGGCCAGAGACCTGCAGACCCATATATATATTATGAATCAGGATGACCAACGGATGGTATCAGGGGGAGTCAAAATTCAGATCTGGGTCATTTGGGGTCATAAATAGAGTGTTTGCCTTTATGGCCCTGGCAATGCCTCGTACCCATGCAGCCCAATTTTTGGCATGGAGACTCATATGACCTCCAGTTCGGACATAGGCTATGTGAAGTTGACTTCTGAGGTCATTTGAGGTCACTGATCAGAGGATACTTGGGTCACCGGTAATACATGCTCAAACGACTGGACCCAGCAACCCAGTTTTGGGTATGGAGACTCACTTGACCTCCAGTTCGGACATAGGCTATGTGAGGTTGACCTCCGAGGTCATTTGAGGTCAAGAGTCTGAGGTTATTTGAGGTCACTGGCAGCAGTAAGCAAGTGCGCACAAAAACTGCGCGATAATCTGCAAAAGCTGAAACAGAAAGTTTCTGGACCTCTTTAATCCCTCTTCAAAAGCTTAAGAGCTACATGGTCTTTCTGGAATAGAAAGAAAGAGTGAAGTAGAACAACTAGGGTTAGAATGTTTGCCATTTTGATCCGGCAACGCCGGGTAGCAGTCCCAGGATA
>JAGKTI010042466.1:0-10104 GCA_018397915.1 Birgus latro
TCCTCATCCACTCTCTTCTTACTCTCTCTTACTAATCTTTTCACCTCTCTCCTCCTCACTACATATAACTCTCTCGTCCGTCTCTCAGCTTCTTCGTTGCCCCTGTTTCTCATCCACTCATTATATGCTTTCTTCTTTTGTGCCACAGCCTCTCTCACCTCTTCGGTCCACCATGCTGTTCCCTGAACCCCCTTTCGTCTCCTCTTCACCCCACACACCACCTCACATGCTGCACAGATTTCTTCTGTCAATACCTTGCACACACCCTCCACGTCCCCCATCTGCTCCAATCTATATTTACCCAATCGTTCCTCCACTTCCCTTCTATATTCGGCCTTTATTCCATCCTCTTGTAACTTTTCTACCCTCCTTGTAACAAATACTTCCTCCTGTCTTTCCCTTCTTCTCTTCCTCCATCTTGTTTGGATTCTGATTCTGGCCACCACCAAGTGGTGGTCAGAAAGTCCACTCCCCCAACCTCTATATACTCTTGCATCCATTATACATCTTCTCATCCTTTCATCCACACACACATAGTCAATCATTGCCTTCCGTTCATTCATTCCCCCGTCCTCTCTTCTCACCACTCGCCATGTATACCTATGGATCATTTTGTGCCTGAAGAGGGTATTGGCTATCACCAACCCCCTCTCAGCACAAATGTCCACTAAAGCACTGCCATTCTCATCCATATATATAAACAACACCAGTAAAAAGATGATCTGTCAAGATAAAAGCTGAAGAAAAGAAAGCCAAAAATTGCTATTCGTCTTTTACTCAAAGCAAATTACCTTGTTATGTAATAAAGTAAATGTGAAGATTTGTTCCAATTCAAAGAACATTACCTGTAAGATTATGTGCGTAGATCTACTTTTAATACAAAGTCACACAACCTACCCTGTTAGCGTCACCAACTGTTTGGATAAGATCTTTTCGAGTCATGTTCTCGTCTTGGCCATGAATTTTGCTCTCAAAAACTGCCAGTCCCCAGGGTGCTCGCAGCCTCTGCAGATCCTGTACCAGTGGAATGCATTACTAGCTATGTCCTTTTCCTCTATCTGGCCCCCTACTGGGAGAACCACACCCTGGATACACTCTAGTGTGGTTATTTGCTCTACTTTTTTCACTCTAATTTGGTCCAACTTTTCATTTTTTTGGAGCTTATATCATGAAAGTCAGTGGCAGAATAGGGCAATACTAGGGTTCTATATCCTTTCCATAACACTTTGTTGTGAATATCATCACATTCAAATGCTAAGCTTGTGATCCAGCTCAGGATTCATGATGTAAACACTTCAATTTTTGGCTGTTAAAATAATACGAGTGTAGTGGCTCTAGGGAAGGAGTGGAAACACAACAGCTGGTCTGCTCACATCTAACGGAACAATGCCACTTTTATAACTTGAATACTTAAGTTGTGGTAGTATGAAATTCGATGTGTCTTAGTTATGAGGTAGGAACGAGCCTCCTTGGTTATTAGCCAAAACAGCCCTCCAGTATGACTACATCCAGCCACCTAGTAGGTTAAAAAGAGCTACAGATCTTTCACAGTTGAATATAAACCAACTAGAACACCCATTGTGCATTCCCACTGTAATATCCATCATCTTGTGTTATGCAAGGTGTAAAATGTATTCTCTACGAAATATGTATTAAATACATGAAAAGCAGGTTAGTGAATGCATTACACAATTACTGGATATTTTTCTTACTAATTCTTGTTCATATAAAAATTATAAATGATTAGGCAATATATAAAAATAATGTGAAGGAAAAGGTGTAGTGAAAATAAGAACATGTGATAACTGGTTTCCAAACAGTCGAATGAGTGAGTGTAAAGACAGAATAAGAATACTTACAGATGTTCGTGACAAAGAACATTTACGTCAATACGTTTAACAATAACCCACTGTTACATAACTCACCATCAAAATACCTCAGCTGAATTATTCTCACAAAAGTGTTTTTCCCTCTACATCCCAGTCTGGATATAACGAAATGTCACTGCACGTTCTAGGAGGTCTCTCAAGTGTATACTGTACATAATGTTATGAATGAAATACGCAGAACACAGTATCAAGAAATAATTGATTTGGGGTGTGGCTCTAATATTTATCACCATTTCCCGAAAATTTCGAATAATTTATTATAAATCAACCAATCTATAAATACTTCCTCTGATATTGCTTCTAAAAACTCCCCATCATTCCTTCATCCTCCAATAAAATTTCATTATTTTGTTTCCATCTGCTTTATCATTTTATAATTAGATAAGACTAGTAGTTATCAGCCATTCCATACCTAATTCCTCTCTCTGTCTTTGCATTAGAAATCTCTTCATCAGTCCACCATTCTGCAAGATAAAGTTGGGCGTTTTCTTCTGCTTGGCTATATCTCTTTACACATTGCGCTGACAAGAACATGATACTCTGCTCTTTTTACTCTAATCTGGCTTAGATTTTCGTCCTTTTGCAGCTTATGTCACGTATTTCAGTGGCAGAACCAGAATACTACGACTCTTCATCTCTCCTCGGCACCTCTTTGTGACTGGCATCATATTCCAGTGCTAAGGAATTTTTACAAATCGAGCATTCTTGATGAAGACATGATAATTTTAGGCCGAATCCGTAAAGTGATTGGCATGGACGCAGGTTCGACTCCTTGCTAAGCCAGGGAACATTTTAAAGGTTTTCAATCTCATTAAGGTATATTTTGCTGATCTACCATAAGACCCGCTGTCATGTTAAAACACCCCCCCCCCATACCAATACACCAGTCCTGTATGAGACAGCCCTAGCATGTGTTCAGTATACGCGGGCTTTGTTAGTGCCGAAGTGGTGATATGTGGAGGCGTATGATATGTCGGAGGACTGCTGGGCCTGAGGGAATAGACTGTTAAGCCTATGTCCAGAGTTGTGCATATAAAAAAGGGGCAATAGTACATATTATAAAACTAACCCTGGACACGAGGGAGGTCCAGTACGAGCCATCTGTCAGCACAAACACGGAGGAGCGACTGCATGACTGTGTGGCCAACATGGCGTCCAGTGCAGCATGAAGCTCGCACACAGATTGGCTCAGGTCTGTAGTAATAGTAGTAGTAGTAGTAGTAGCAGTAGTTGCTGTTGTTGTTGTTATACTTCCAGCCAAAGATTCACGTAAAACGTGAACCCAGTTGACTGCAGGCTTAAGTTGCCGTCCTGCTGCAGTTCACCCGCTCCTGCAGTTCACCTCCTCCTCTCAGGGGATGGGGAGGGCAAAGTAACGTTTGTACAACCTGGCAGGCGGGTCGCCCAGCTATATCGTGAAGGCGTCCCTGTCCGGTACCAGAACAAAAGAATATCACGAAATTTAATAGTTTGATATGTTACATGGGACGATCCGTGAATAACGCTCCACTAGAAACTCATCCGGATGTATCTTATGTACGGCATGGACGGCTCAGTTTGCTGGTGTGGGCATGGGGGTGGCAGTGGGAGTAGGGCATGAATAAGATATGCAGGGTAGATAGTGGTAACACTGAATGAGCTGTCCCTGGAACAAAAGAAACATCGGTCGGCATTACGAAGCTCTTGTATGTATGATTCATTTAGCCTGCAAGGTGTTGCCAAGAATTTTTGAAGTTTAAAAGTAATGATGGGTTAATAGATGCCAGTTCATTTCAGTGGAAATGTGATAGCTTGCCAGTTTTATTATATGTCCGTTGTTGCTTATTATCCTTTTCACCTCATCCGTTCTATGGGAAAAAGAAGGCTATATGGATGCTAATCAAAACTACCAGTACACGGAAAGCACTAACTTTACATATATCAGTCTTTAAGAACAATTAATATGTATTTGAAAATGAGTTGCATTGTACCTATTTTGACACACCATAGCACAAGGTAAATATTTTTCACATCATTACAGAAACCCTGGGAAATCAAGTTGCTCATATCATTTGCATTTTCGTATTTATTTAAACTTCTATGCTTGAAGGGTGATAAGTTTTGGTACATAAATTCGTGTAATACTTTCTGTTTCCTTTTTCCTGTCACGGTATTTTGATTTGATCTACAATAATGCCATTTCCTCCTTTATGGTGACCTTGTACAAAGCTTTAAAACTGTGGAAGAATTTTACCTGCATTTGAATAAAACGGCTATGGCAGGCCCTCGACTCTCCTGATGTGGGTATTATTATTCCTTTTTAATATTCCATGGCGGTGTAAGAGTATATTATTTGCATATAAAATTATATCCAATTTGTGAAGATACTGAACATAATTAATAAAAAGCGAACACCATACTACAGCATCGGGGCAGGCAGGCGTGGACCACGAGGCAGGACACCCACAGGGCAAGCCAGAGTCTTTCCAAAGCGTCTGCCATCCCCACTACACCGCCACCAGCACGGCAGTATTCTGTAGCAAGAAATGTTTGTTTAAAATTACCTGTTCACAGAAGCATAATTTAAAGGAATTCATATGATACCAAAAGTCATATTATATGCAGTCCCATGCATACTGTATGCTTCACTGCCACTTGAATAACTTTTAATCTCATCAGTTAAGTGACATCTTTCACATTTCATCCATCCCTCTCCCGACTATTTTAATCTGTCTCAGAATGACTTTTTCAGTTAGAAGGATTAGATATAGCCTTCTTTAACTTCTTCCATTGGACACCTTTCATGAATTGGATAAAAATGTCTAGACGCAGCAAGAAATGCTATTAAAAATTTGTTTCAGTGACACACTGAGTAATTTTCATTCCACACTGTACATAGCTCCTTCCATACCTCCACTGTATTTAACCTGCTTTCCCACATACGAAACCATCCTTGTCATACATACATACAAACAGTACATACCTCCTTCCATGTTTTCACACTCTTTGATCTGTTGTCTCTAATTCCTTGACCTCCCTCATTCTGTACCATAAATTCCATACGCATTTTCCATTCCTTCTCACATGCCTGATACACTGTTTTGCATCATCGCCAGCACTAATCAGAAAATCCTCTGGCACTGCGATTGACTGCTGTAAAAACAATAAAAACTGGCGCCGGACAACAAGGCAATACACGCAGCAATAAAAATATTGCATTCTCTAAATAAAATTAATACTCTTTTGTAGAAACTAAATTATGAAAATAACAAGAGAATAGTTTATAAAATAGCAATTGCATATAAAAATGGAAGGAGGCCCACCTCCTGAAGAAAACTGAAAAAAAAAATTCGCCATAGGCTCCTCCGAGCATCTGTCGGGAAGCCGACAAGCATCCCCTCAGGCAGGTGTAAGCAGACACGCAGCTGTGGCAAGTGTGGAAGCGACTATACTTGCTGGGCGTGAGTTTAGAGTGAAACACGGATGGGGGGGAAGAATAGGGGTTCGATGGATTCTGTGTACAGCTGTGGGCAATGTAGGGAGGTGGAATAAGGAAGGGAGGTTGAGAGGAAGAAATAAATGGAGGAAGGGGGAGAGAGAAGATAGAGAGAAGGAGTGGTGGTGATGTTGGTCAAGTTGTTTATGCAGGGAAAGTGCTGGATAGACACTTTCAGACCGTGAGAGTGCAAGCTGACACAGCTTTCTGCTCGGGCCTCGGCGGTGGATGACACGCGGGTGACGTGTGGATGACGGTGGTGGTGAGTGGGTGAAACCATCACCCACCTTGCAACCATGTGACCTGCTGGTGAACATCGGCAACCCTTGAGGCCAGACAGGGGTACAGATCTCAATTGAGACTCGAGCACAGGGCAGAGCTCTGGCGGATATCGTGACGGAAAGATACAGCCTGATGTAGCCTGGCGCGGAGACGTCGCTGAGTAGCCGAGAGTAAAGTTCCAGGGTGGCAGCAATGAGGGCACTTCTAGTGATAGTAAGTCAAAAGTACATGCTTGTGTAATCCCGGGTACAATTGGTGGACAGTGCTATTATATTTGTCTGTCGTCTGGGACTGGAAAAGAGGACTCCTAGTTAGAAACGGAAGGAGAGAAGACTTTATATATTTAAATGTGTTCCTGTATTAAGGTACTTTATATATATCAGTGATTGAAAGAGTACTTTGTTCTGACGGCACCGGAAATTATTATGAGACTATATATATAAAATGCTTTTAAATTTAGAACTTTTATAAAGGCTTTGCTTTATTAAAATAGTGTTAGTATTAAAGTGAATTGAGAGCAGATGTGTATGTGCAGTTTCTTGGCACGGTTTTTAATATGAAGTGAAATGAGGTGGGAAATACTTCAGAATTGTTTGTAGATTTTTGTAAGTACTATTTTGTAATTAAAGCATAGAAAAGCCATATTATTCTTTCACTTCTTCCAGTTCCCAGTTCTAAGTACATGTGTGTAGTGGCGTGTTAGTGAAGCCACACCAGTCGCACGTTGCCGGTGTTGAGGCGGATCCACGCTACCCTCAGTATTAAATACGGGAGGATATTATTCCCAAGAAATACCGTATCGACACCTAGGCAGCGGTGCGACATTCTGGTAGCAGCGGTTTGGGATCACAGTGCTGCAATTCTGGTAGTAGCGGTTTGGGATAACAGTGGGATTTAATTGTTATTCCCAACTTTGAGTAATTAAAGGAAATAACTTAAGGGAACCGGACAGAAGAAATAGTGAATAGTGAATATTCTTCTTCTTTTTAAATTTGTTCTGTAAATGAGTGATTTTAATTGGGAGGACGATCTAAACCCAGTTGAGGAATTACTTGATTTAGACGATTCTGACTCTGTTTCTGTTGGTTCTGACTCTGTTTCTGACGATCCTGACACAGAAGACTCTGACGAAATGACTCAACACCTGTTAACCCTCACCCTTCGAGCACTACGGGGGCAGATATCGCTCAATTATCTCAGCAATTATCTCAGGCCATCTCAGATAATAGTAAGAATCCCATACAACAATTGGGGGCCATGAAATATTTTTGTAGTTCAAAGTTTCGCTCCTCACCGGAATATCCAGGAAAACGATTGGAGCCAGATGTTATGATCTGGTTAAGTGATATAGAGATGAGGACAAGTGATACTTCGAAGTGGACTACAAAGGGGAGGATGGAGGTAGCTAGGACGTTTTCACTCGGTCCTGCACAAGAGATTATGGAGATTTTAATCCGGGACTCTAATGATGACTGGGATAGTTTCAAAGGTCGCGTGAAGGACCAATATTACACTGAAGAAAGTCTAGAAACGTTACACCGGGAAATACTTACGGCGAAGCGGAAACCCGGGGAAATCCCACTTCACTATTTCTACAGGTTACAGAGCCTGGGGGATAGGATTGTTACATTACGTGACACTTTCCGGTAATCAGTGAATCTCATCATTGTTAATAATTTTCTGGACATGTTTCCTAAGCAGTATGTTGCACATATTCCACAGAACAGGTACTGTAACCCAGTAGAGGTAGCGAAGGAAGGAGTCAAGTGGGCAGAGAAGACGAATTCGCCTCTGTCAGAAGAAAATGTATTGAAAGAAAGAAGACAGGGAACGATTGCTAGTGTGAACCCGAGTGCAGGCAGTGTTAGTGCGTCGCCTAGGCCAAAGGTTCAGCTGAACACTGGGGCGAGAAATCGTACGAATGCGAGTGGCGGCACAGACACTCAGCAGAGTTCACGCGGTGCCACTTCCCGTGATAATAATGATTGCCGTAGGTGTGGGAAGCCAGGCCACTTCGCCAAACGGTGTCGTGCGGACAGGCCCCTCCAACGGGGGAAATACGATCATTTGTCACAGGAGCAGAGGAGGAGGATTAAATGTTTTCGTTGTTTCATGACGGGACATCGTGCTGAGCACTGTGCTGTCCGTGTGGAAAATCCTGGACAGTCAGTAGCTAGATGCAGGGAATGTCAGAGTACTACGCATAGTACAGACCAGTTTAATGGGAAAAGGACTAAGTCACCCGAGGAAGAAAAAAAAAGCCGGACGAATCAGGTTGGGGAACTTAGTCATTGCCACAACGAGTGATGGAGTAGCGAAGCTGGTGGTGGTTAGAGGCATGTGTGGGAGTTTACATTGTGAGATACTCCTGGATACAGGAGCTTGTAAATCTTTGATTAGCCAACAGACCTATGAAATTGCGTCAGGGCCTGATACTGACCTCCGACCTTATCGAGGCGGTGGGTTGGTGTCCGCTAGCAGTGATGCAATGGACATATTGGGATTGGTGAATTTCCAGGTAGAATTAGGTGGTAGGAAATATGATCAGGAATTTGTGGTAGTGAGGGACTTACCCTCAGCCGTTTCCATAATTTTGGGAGTTGATTTCATATTCGCACACAGCCTAAGTATCACCGCCAACCCACTATGTATAAAAGTCGGGGAAGAGGAACTTGATTTGGTGACCGAGGGAGGGAGTGTTTCTCGTGTAGAGTTCAATCCTTCCTTTGTGATAACTGAGATAGTTCCTTCATCCGAGGAAAGTGAGGAAGTGGATTTTGTGACAAGTCAGTGTGTCACAAATGGGACAGACATTCTGGAACCTTATGCATATGGAACAATAACGTTAAAGACAGCGTTAAGTGAGTGGGAGGTAGGAATGTGTACCCCAAACACTGGTAGTTTGATTGCGGCGGTGTTGTGGCCCGGCATTGTAAGTCCAGTGGATAATGGGGCAACAGGGGAAGGAACATGTTTTACTGTTGCATATGCGAATTTAACCCCTGACCGGATATTTATAGATGGAGAATTTAAGGTAGGTACTGTATCCCCTTATCAAGAAGTTAGGTGGGGGGAGGAAGTAAGTCCAGAGGGAGATCAGATCACTAGTGTAATGAGTGAGGATAGACTCCAGAAACTGTACAAAGAAGTAGATCAGATGACCATTCCTTCAAGCCGAGAAAACAAAGCATTAAAAAGGCTAATAAGGAAACACCCAAGTGTGTTTGTACTTCCCGAGGACCCGCTTACGACCTCACCCTACTTCTATCATCACATATGTGCGGATGGACCGGTAGTAAACCGTAGGCCCTACCGTATACCGACAAAGTGGCATGATGAAGTACGTAGGCAACTTGAGGATTTATGTAGACAGGGGATTATCATGCCTTCTCGTTCACCTTATTCTTCGCCACTGGTTCCAGTAGTTAAGAAGGATGGTGGTTTGCGGGTCTGCTTAGATTTTAGACATTTAAATAAGCAGAGAGTTACGGATCCTTGCCCTTTGCCCAACATTGAGCATATTCTTTCACAGTTAGGAGAGAATAAGTACTTCAGTAAGTTAGACTTGAAGCAGGGATACCACCAGATATCTTTGGATGAGGAGTCTAGGCCTCGTACAGCCTTTTCCTCACCTGAAGGGCACTGGGAATACTGCAACTTTCCTTTTGGATTAAAAGATGCGCCGATTTCTTTCCAGCGTATAATTAATGAAGTCATGATTGGTCTCACGGGAAAGATAACCCATACTTTTCTGGATGACATTATCATTTATGGGAAGACGTTTCATGCTCATGTACATAACCTAGATGAGGTCTTGGGACGTCTTGAAGGGGCAAAGTTAACTATTAAATTGCCAAAGTGTAGTTTCTTTAAACAGGAGGTATCCTTCTTAGGTCATGTCATCACCACTGAGGGATTACGCCCTCAGCCAGAGAAAATCTGTGCAATCCAAGGTATTGCGGTTCCAAGTACTTTGAAAGAACTCCAGAGTTTCTTGGGGTTAGTGAATTATTATCGCCGGTTTGTGGAAAATTTCTCCCAGATAGCGGCACCACTCACGAAACTTACTCGTGGGAAAAGAGATGTGAAGAACACACAGCAGCACGTGGAGTGAAGTGTGGAGGCACACCGTGCGTTTTGTGAGCTTAAACGAGGGTTAGTGGAAGATGTGTTGCTAGCTTTTTCTCGCTTTGATAGACCTTTTGTGTTGACTACGGATGCCAGCGGTACGGCGATTGGCGGAGTTTTGCAACAGAAAGATGATCAAGGGTTCCTTCGGCCATTGACTTTTTTCAGCCATGCTCTAAACAAGGCAGAGTTGAACTATGCTACGATAGAGCAGGAAGCGCTGAGCATTGTTTATGGGTTGAAGGTGAACAGACCGCTTATCTTGGGTTATGAGATATTGATTCAGACCGATCATCGACCTCTTACTTGGTTGTTTAATGTAAATGCGCT
>JAGKTI010042467.1:0-10104 GCA_018397915.1 Birgus latro
TCCTGAGTCTTGATCTCCCCTTTGTTTTCCTGGTGGGTAGATAGATATGTAGGTAAGCGGGGAGATAGGAAGAGAATTATGTAAGGAAGTAGTCAGGGAAGTAGGTAGGGAGGTATGTAAGTAGGGCGTTAGGTAGGGAGATACACAAGGAGGTAGGTAGGTACACAGGTAAGCAAATAGGCAGATGGCTAGGTAAGCACGTAGGGAGATGGTCAGGTAGGTAGGCAGACAGGGAAAGGGGATAGGTAGGAAGGTAGGTAGGATAATGGGAGGGTAGATTGGCAAATTGGCGGCTAGGCAGAGAGGGAGAGAGGCAGGAAGGTACGAAGGAGGTAGGTGGGAAGATGCCGTAGGTAGGAAGGTAAGCAGGGAAATGTTACAAGAAATGCACATTAATCCTTTATATGCTAAAGAAATAAGTTGCAGCTTAATACTTGCCGGTTTAAGGATCGCATTGTCTAACAGAATAACTAAAAATCCTGTGGTCGTCATATAACAAAGGGTCATTGTACATTGGAAGGATTATACAAGACCTCATCTTCGGGACCTTAGCGATGCAACACCCATTTAGTACTCGTATCTTCCTGTAGGTTCAGCGAATATCGTGACATTCAGAGATCATTCATAAGGAACAAGACAGAGCTTACTGATGATGCTTGGCCTCTGTTACATATGCCTCCCTTCCTCTCCTGCTCTTTGTGTGTCAGTCAATCGTCATGCACGTGTACCCGACCCACACCCAACACCAGGAGAGACTGATTGACCTTTTGGGTGACAGCTTATAGGGTTATCGGTGGAACAAAATGTAAAAGGTCTGCAGTTTTAACATAGACAGTCAGTTGGCAGGGTTACGGTCAGTTCACGACAGGTACGTGACCGTTTCTCCACCATTAGAGGGAAACAGTAACTGAACAAACTGGCAAGGGGTTGGCATCAAGAGAGGTCGAGAACCCCATTCCTCCAGTTCTCTCTCCCACACCCCAACCCCCACACACTCATTATTTGCGACCTAATCTGGACAAAACTTGGTTGGGGGATGGGGTTGACTTATTAAATATGAAGGTCACGTGGTAAGGTCACCTTAAGCAGATTTTATCTGTTTTTGACAAAAATTCGTGGTAGGTAAGGGCATGCACCATCCATTTGATAAATGTAGTGATATTTTTAGGAGAATCTACGCTGAGTGGCGAGCCAAATGGTCTACTGTAGGCCACTTCGGGTATTAACTTTATGACGCCTGTTCGTTTAGTGAGCTTAGGCGATGCAAGCATTTACACTCGAGAGGTAGTTGGGGATTATTGTTCACATAATGCCACTCAGGGAGGAGTGAAGATGGTCACCCTCGCCCTAAATGTCGGTAGTTAGTATCCTAGCCCAAGGCCACTACACTTCTGATGGGGAAAGTGACTGGATGATGAACAGTTAGACCAAACTTTGTGGAAGGGTTCAGGGTAAGGCAAGGATACAAGGATCTGAAATTTAGAAGAGTCAAAGGTCAAGGTCACATGGCAAGGACAGCTTAAACAGTTATAATCCATATGAGATTAAACATGATATAAAAGCTATGAGTTAGGTAAAGGTGGAGGGAGTGGATTTCGAGAAAAATTTATTAGAGACCAAGGGCAGAAAGCAAGGTCTTATGTTGTCTTAAAACGGGAACAAATAACATTCGATTTGGACCGAATTGGCTTGAAAGACTGAGGGTCAGCAAGGATGAAGAGACGCGATTTTCAGAACAATGCGTCGAAGATGAAGGTCAGTCCATACAAGTCTGATCTTATTTACAGAAGACTTGGTGAAAGGGTTAAGGCTCACACAAGAATGAAGTGATTGGACTTTGACAGTAATTAGCTGAAGGTCAAGGTCACAGGAGAAGGTTGAATGTTCGGTTCTTAGTTTAGTGACTGAGCGTCGATGATGTACTTCCTGAATGGTAAATCCATTCGTACATTTTTCTTTTCATCTCATTGTCATACACTAACACTATCTTTTGAACTAAGGAGATCTATAGTTGGTCTTAACTAGGTATTCATTTTTGATGTGATTCTCCTTAAAACATGATAATATGTAACATAAGAGAAGGAGAGCTGGAAATCCTGTAACGAAAGGCACTGACAAAATTCGCAGAAGCACAATAATGACTAAAACAGATAAGCAGAGCGACATTCTTTTCAGACAGCATATAACATCGTATAAATAAAATAAAAAAATCAACTATATAACCAACCCATACGTGTTCCCTACGTGTCAACAAATGGGTCGGTGGAGGGCTAGCACACCTTCCCGTAAAACAACTATCTCAAAGACAAACGGCCACCCCTTACGGGATCATGGCGTCTGGCTATAGTTAGATAGAGATAGAACAATTTTAAGTTAAGCAGTGCTCCTGCTCTTATAAGAATAAAACGAACGACTGCCTAGAACCCCTGACATTCCCTGGGTTCATCACGTTAGCCACCACATATGCGTTTCTGAGCTTATGCCACAACTATTACTTCAACTACAAGCCACCTTCTCTCATATTTTCGTTCTCAGTGTTACCCACATAGTTCCATCAACTTTACGTCCACATCGTTCTCAGTTTTCCTCTTCTTATTCTTGCATCATTCATGCCGTATATTCAGTCTTTTAGAGCCAATTTCATAGTGGGTAGCATATGTTCCAAACCATCCTTGGTAAACTGTTCTTTACCACGACAATCACGTTCAGTTCCACTCCCTTTTATCTACTTACTGGTTCATATGTCCACCTATTTCTTTACACAAGTGCACATAGAAATACAAACCAAATACTGGAAAACACGTAAAAAGAAACAGTAATTAAAAAAAAATGGAAATAATAGAAAGTCCATTTGCGTTCCTCAGTAGTCATAACATTCAGTATGCTGAACATAACTGAAGCAAGAGGAAATAAATACATAAGATGGATATTATTATTGTTATTTCACTCATATATCTTCTGATTAGGGCTCTATCTATCTATTGCCAGCCGCCTTACTCCTATAAGGGGTGGCCACAAACAAATGGCCTCCATGTCGCCCTGTCCCCCGCCATTCACTGCCCTACTCACAGCTCACACCCGCCTGTCTCATATACCTCTCCACTCACGGTCCACATATTTACAGTCCATATATTTAAGGCCTGGGTGCCACCCCTAGAACTTGAACCCTTTGAGCAGGATGCATTTTGAACGCCGTAATCCGTTAGGTCATCAAGCATTCATTTGTTAGTTATGTGGTTTTTACCCAGTGTCTCAAATTAATTTCCTGAAGGGCAGGAAAACACAACAAGTCACCCAGTGTAGATTCACGTATAAGTAGCGCTACATCAGGTGATTGGAAGGTATGTGCCACCAAAGATAGAAGTAGCGCTACATCAGGTGAGTGGAAGGTAGGTACCACCAAAGAACACTCTGACACCCCCAACTACCGAATATTATTGGTACACAATTGACTAAATGGAATCCCAAGGTCCCAATTACACTGAACGGAGAAGACTAGCAGGAAAACATCATAATCGAGACACTATACCTTTTAAGAGATTGAGGTGGTGGTCAGAGGTGGTAGTGGAGTGGATGGATCGGGAACCGGGGACTGTGTGATCCTAGTCTGACACTGGTTGCTGCAGGGAAGAGCTTGTGGATAGGAATTTAGGTTGTCCATGTCCATAGCCCCTCCATAACACCTCATACATACAATCAAACCAGTACCATAGCAAACATCAAATCTGAATGATATTTCCTAAACTTTTTACAACTGAGATGGTAAGCATTATTGCCAAGTGACATGTGAAGTGATAAGTGGTTGAACTACTGGATCTGATGAGTTCATTGCCCATATCTAGTCAGGTGCATGAAAGAGAAACACACACACACACACACACACACACACACACACACACACACATTGTTATATTATACGGCAGCGGGATTTGTGCGACTGAAACGGTCAGGGTATGAAAGAGAGAACAATAACAAAAAATAAATAAATAAATATATAAATAAATAAAGGAAAGTGCTCCAAACCGTAAGAGGAAAAATCGTATGAGGTAAAGCGCTGCACATCTTCGCGTGCCTAGGCAGGTGGAAAGTGTGTGGTGACAGTTGGTTGTGGGAAGCGAAACAGAACAGGGCTCCATGTGAGAAACTAAATAACTACATGACAAGAAAGAAGTGCGAACGAGGAGTGCGCGGCAGCGGTGAATTATGTGAGACAGGGCTGAAGAGGGGTGTAAAAGTATAAAGGTTGACAAGAAGGTAAAAACGTTGGAGTAGGGGAAGGGAGAGTGAGGCAGATGTGTGATGAATTAGAAACGTGTGTGGGTAATTAGGCAGGTGACTGGGGAGTTTTGCAGGGGTATAGGAAATATGGCAGGGGTGTGAGGAGCGAGGCGGGGAAATGTGGAGAGAGGCCAGGAACGTGACAGGGATGTGGGGAGTGAGAGAGGGGTGAACAGGGTAGGTAGTGATTGATTCATATATTCCTCTCGGTTCATAATAATTAATAGACTTGACATCAAATTATTATCACGCCGATATGATTAATATGTTGAATAATGACATGTTCATGATTGATTACATGTAGGGAAAATGGAACGCGTAGCAGTGATTTAGCAATAACTTAGTGATTTGGAGAATTGTAATTACTAGACTTGTGATTGATGTGAGATAGTATGCTGATGTAATGAAGGTTCTGTGATGATGGTGGCGAAGTGGTGATGGCTGATCTAAAACTGTATGTTTCTTGGTGATGTGAGTGGGAAAGTAAAGGAATTAGTGTGAAAGGATGCATGATGGGAAAAGAGTGTCTGTTTGGTGTGGTAAAGGCGGAAAAGCCGGGAAGAGTGGGGTGAGAATTCGGAAGTATGACGAAGGGGGAATTAATGTGGCTGGGTGATGATAGTTTGTGTTTAAGAAAGGGAGACAGAGAGAGAGAGAGAGAGAGAGAGAGAGAGAGAGAGAGAGAGAGAGACGTGAAGGAAAGAATACAGACCAATAAACCGAGCATCGAAAATAATAGCAAAAGATGTGAGTTCTAGGAAAGGTATATGTAGCCATCGAAGGAAAATGCAGACAGACCTTTTCATATCAGACTGGGCAGTAAAGTAGTTATTCAAGAAAGGATAAAATAAGAAGAAAGGGGCATGACAAATTCGTAAAGAAGGGACGACGACAGAAAATAAAGAGAGGGAACTTGATTAGTTTGGTGCGTGATGACAAGTACAAGGTTGATTAATTTTGGAAGCACGATTGTCTCTCCCTCTCTCTCGTCCTCTCCCATCCTCTTCCTCTCTCTCTTTCGTAGTAAGCTGCACCAGATACATCCAGAACCAGACAAGAACAAAATAGTGACCACAAGCACAATATTTACAGGGGGGACAGCGTAATCCAAATATACAATAACACCCTGACCTCCTTATGTCAAACTAAACGTCAGCGCGGGTGGGAAAATTACTCATACAACTGAGTAGGAGAAGGGGGGAAGGAACACCGTAGGTAAATTTTATAGTTGTATGGGAAGATGTAGATATGGAGGAGCCTGGTGTGTGTGTGCGTGTGTGAAGAGTCTGACGGTTAGATGCGTATATTTCTATGTAAATTTAGCGAAACCTCGTAGGTATATATGCACGGTGGTATTGAAGTTGAGAGACTGAGATATACCACGGTGCAGATTGCGAGAATGCAACAAGTTGAGATTACTCAGAGGAAACGGATAGTTGTACAGTAAAAGAAGTATATTTTAAACTGCTGATGAGTTAAGTTATATTTCCATGGCTGAATGAAGGAATATCAGAAACTTTTCTAATTAGTAAGGTTTGGATGTTTACGTTGATGATGCTGGGGTATTGGTCTAAAAATGCAACAGGAGATGGTCGAATGCTGATCAGGAAGGATTAACCTGCTCCATTATTGTTAGTGATTCTGAGCTTCTTTTACAGTACAGTAGATGCTGGCACAGATCCCATGAAATATCTTTTACGGTACAGTAGATGCTGGCACATTTCACATGAAATATCCATTACATTTTCTTAATGCGTCCTAACTGTCCCTTCCGTCTGGTCACAGTTGAGGGGATGGACCAGTGGTATGAACCTTTTACTTTCTAATCAGTCTTTATTTTCAGAGAGCAGATACCACATTCACCCCCAGGCTTACATCAGAACTTCTTTCAGAACAAAATGTCCTGCAGTTGAGTGCTTTCCTTTGTACTCTGAGCTGCATTTTCCTCTAGAAGACCCACTGACATGGAAAAAAAATAGCTAGTACCATTACACCTGTCCTGTACGGGACAGCCCTAGCATGTATTCATTATGAATGGTTGTTGTTAGCGCCGAAGTGGTGACATGTGGAGAAGTATACTATAGCCGTGTTTTCCAGAGACATTTTTATACCAGTCAAAACCAGTCCGAAGTTTTCCCGACCTACCTGATGATAGGTAGAATGAAATCAATGGATTTTAGACCACTTCTGTCCTTACTATGTTCATACTGGCTGGAAGATCGATTAGGAGGAGCCATGACAGAATCAGCTGAGTTATGTAAACAGGGAGAATGGTATGATAATAACTCAAGTGATCTATAAATATCGTCGTTATTAGCGTACACAGTAGCTGTCTCTACGTCTTTTACTTGTAAAGGGGAATATGACAGCTCGCCAGTGTGTCACCATTAGAATCATCATAACCAGCTCTCATTACACGATGAATGTACAGGTCACCTTTCCAGTTAAAAGAGAACTCTAATAACCGGAAGCAAAGGATGCAGTACTCGTCCTTAAAAAATTATTACTGGGAATTAGTTGTAACTGCCGTCAGTACCTTGTAATAATCCACAGAGACACAAAATTTGCATCACTGTTCAGACATTATCTCAATATTTCAGCCATAACTGATCAACTTTTTCAATTCAAGTTTAAAGATGTATTCATATCAAGCAACGTCTACATTTGTATCACCGTCCCATGTTATTGTTGACTGCTGTTTGTGCGAAATTCTATTTCCTTAATAATACTTCGCATATATTTCTGTCTGCCATCTTTGTCATATCAGCTGTTTTCCCCAGGCACGGGACACTCCTGGTTGCCCTCGTTGTCCAGTGCTGCCGCCATCATTGTGCGCAGAACCATTAACACGGAACTGTCTCTGGGGCAGGACCAATTAAACCAGCCCTGACGGTCTATTTTGTACAAAACTGTGTCGCCAGGACAGCCACGGGACTGCTATAAACCGTTTAAGACCAGTCTGAAAGCCTTACAAAAATGCGGCTCCAGTAGGAGGTTTACTGGGCCTTGGGAACGGGCAGTGAAGCCTATGGCCAGAGTCGGACACACAAACACAAGAATTAGGTCGATATCCACGTTATAGAAACGAAGAAACGCACTGGCAGACACATATACACAGCTTGACAGTGATAATGTACCGCAGGCAGTGCTTCGTGATGCGTGAATCCCTCGAGCTAGGACCAATGGACCATATAGCTCTGCAAGACAAGGAGAGATCCTTGGAGACAGCTCTACATCTCTTACTATTAGTACGCTACCCTGGTGCGAGCTCTAACTGTCAACGCTACGATCGTGAAGTGCGAACATTACCGCTGAGCTACTCTGGCCCCTGATGAGTCACACAGCACCATCAGGAGTGATATAGGAGGAACAGCCTGGTGACAACATGGAAGGTCAAAAGCTAGTTACTGGCATTGTTTACTAACAGTTCACCAAACTAATGCCTTTCACATACTTAAGTTACTTGTTTATCGACTATGAGTTTTTTTCGCACAATATTGATATCGAGTTATTTGTTTTTTCCAGCTGTGCACAAGATGAGCAATGGCCGTGTAAGTGAACGAACAGCATTTTCAAAAATATAGTAACCTTTCAAGTTCCGTGGCGAACGCAGGCGTTATCATGTTCAAATTTCAGCCTTTGTTTATAAAAATAAATATCTATGTTCTGTTTAAAGAACAAACCCACAGAGAAAGGAAATGAACGAATTATATAAACAAATACGGGGACTAGATATTGCTGGGTGACGGATTGGCTGTGTGATAGAAGGCTGGGAGGGTGGCGCTATTAATCACACACACCCACTTATTAACACGACCCTAGCTCATCATGACAAATTACCGCTGTTATCAGCAGTCTGGTGGTATTAATACACCACATTAATTAGACAAGGATTGATATGACTGCTTGTAAGGGACATGAAACTCACTATAATGACTAGTTACAGAAATAATTGCAAAAGATGGAACTTAGGATATCTTGTGATTTTTTTTGTATAAATAATGGATGTCGCTGTGGTGAAAGGGATGCAGTGATGGATGGTGTGTGTATGTGTGTGTGTGTGGGGGGGGGGGGGGGGGGGGTGTTCATACCTAATTGTTCTTACCTAATTATCTCTTACCAGGAATGAGACACACTCGTACTGTCCCGTGTATTACACCACATTTATCATACATATCCTTAAATTTATGAATAGTTTTGGCACAGTATTTCAGTCAGTAGTGCATGCCACTGATTAATTGCCCTGTTTGGGAAACTGAATTTCCTTACGTCTTTATCACCTTTCTTTTTATGCAATATTTGCATTGTCCTCTTGCTGATGCTTCCCCATAGGTTATATACTCATTTAGCCTACCGGTATGTCTGTTGTGTGTGTGTGTGTGTGTGTGTGTGTGTGTGTGTATGTGTAGGTGTGTGTTGACAAGTGATGATTGCAACACCAAATGCATATGTGATGACCAGTGGTGAGGTGGATGACGGAGGTGAGGATGGAATGTTGTGATGAAGGGTGGTGAAGATTTTGGGAGTGTGATGAAGGCTGTAGGGGTGTGCTTAAGTAGTGACAGGGGATGGTAAGCAGCGTGAGGGTACTGCGAGTGGTGGAATAATGTGGTGAGCGTTGGACTAATGTGGTGAAGGGAGGAAAATAAATTGCGCTAAGTGAATGATAAATGTGACGTGCAATAAAACACAGGATATGAGAAAAGAGTGAGATGGTGATGTGAAAAATGGGCTTGTGCTGGAAAATGATGTAGGATATGAGCACTGGAAATTGTGATGAGAAGATGGAATGTGATGAGGAGGTGAATGAGAGGGTAGTGAGGGAGTGACAAAGTGCACTGGGGAATGTGGTAATCGTTAAGCAGGCATGGAGAAGTGTGAGGGAGTGAGGTATCATTAATTAAGCAAAGTTTCGTGTTCCATAGTTAAAGTCTATAATCGTGTGTAATGGTTTGGCCAGGACCCCCCATCCTCTTTCCCGACGGGTCCCACCCTGCCTTAAATATGGCCGGGATGAAGATTTTCCACTACCTTTTTCTTATCCTCCCCCCCCCCCCTCCCCCCTCTCTCTCTCTCTTTTCAAGATCTGAACCCTATTCATCAAAAAGGTAAAATAACTCAATGAGAGAGGAAGTAAGTGAGCGAGTGAGTGGCACAGTTATGGACAAACATTATATCTGACAGCTCCTGTGGGTGCGCCAAATATAGAAAGAAAACAGTGCAGGCTCTGGGTAAGGAGAGAGTACCTGTGGCCATAAGCAGCAGTTTTCTACTGCACTAGGACATGATGAAACATTAACTTCACACCTAGCACTCTGATCTTCAAATGCAGTCACACAATATGATGGAAATAATACAGAGGCGACCTATATCCTCTAGATCAGGTTTGCTTGCCTTCTTTAGCAGCTCCATAAGCAGTAGTAAATCACTGAAGTTAAGAGCTAAATGAATATCTAAATAAAACGCTGCTACCTTTATCTTTTATGCCAAACTCCAAATTCTAAATGCATTTACACCTGATTACGAGAGGGCTCAAGCACGCAACTCCAGCAGCTGTTTTACTCCTCTGCTTTAAAGATAGCCAAACTAACACGGCAGACTAATACGGCAGACTTTAGTAACACCCTAAAATGCAGCAGACCTGATTCACTGCTTTTCCACGGACAGTATTATAATAACAGCCACAACTTTCCCTCCTCAAGCCTGTCCATTGATCCAACATCCTCATCGAGAAAATCTGGCACGGGATAGATTATACTGCGACCAAGAGTTTAATGGCCCAGCTAATGACAGCGAAGATGGGAAGGAGGGCCGCATCGATCAGTG
>JAGKTI010042469.1:0-10104 GCA_018397915.1 Birgus latro
GTTGAGGGGTGGGGGGATCATGGGTTCCAGGGGAGACGTCCGGTGTTTTGACAGTTCAGATGTGGCAGCCTTACTGTTTAATAAATAATAAGAAAAAATAATAATAAAATGAAATACCCAGCAATAGAATGTGACAGTATTCCTGATATTTTTGCAACTGCTTTACAAGGTACTAACATTACTGAACAAATCATCTCAAAATAGAACTTTGAGTTCTTACACTTCTTGATGTGCTTGATCATTAGCCTTTAAACAAACATTCTGGATGCAATAGCAGTTTCAGTGTGTGCAGTCTGTAACCATTCTACAGTTTTTAAAAGTAAATAATATAAAGCAAATGATCTGGCAAGAGATGTTTATTTCCTTTTTCTTGTAGGAATTCCTCATATGCAGTCTTCAAACAGCAGACGAAGAGATGCATTAATGTAATCGAAATTTTCAGTTGCTGTACTGCAGTCAGATTGTTTAGCCAAGTGAAGGATACAATATATCTGGCGGACTTTTCGAAATGTCATTAAAATTTGGTCTCCTAACGAGACTGATTCAACTTCCAGCCTGCAAAATAGTTTACTCCACCAAAAAGTATCTTCATATATCTCAACACCACTACAGATAGAATTCGTCCCTATAATACTGTGTATCATCATCCATTCTTGGCTGAATGATATTATCTTTGATATATGGCTTCAGTTTTCTAAGACCCAAGTTACCTCTTAGCATTTTAACTTTGCCTGGAGGATATTTTCTGACTGAAGCAGGGTTGACAGGTTCAACGTTACTAAGACCTGCTTCAAGCTCATTAGACCATACATTTGTTTATTCATCCTGTACTTTTTTTTTTTTTTAATCAACAAGATCGCTTTTTTTTTTTAATATCTCTAAAATGACAGCTGCATTGTAGTGACATGAAGTAGGAGTTTTGTTGACTGTTTATTAGCGTTTCCCGCCTTTTATTTTCGTTTCCACCCCCTCGAACGCGAAAGAAACTGTACTCCAAAGGTTCAGGCTGGTAATTACAATCCGCAACAAAGCAATGTGTAGCAGTCCAGCCGACAGAGGTGCCAACGACGCTGCCATGGTAAGATCGGAACAACCAAGAGCCGTGAACTGTCTCGGTAGTCTACCTCAGTAGACCATCACTCACTCCGGTACGTAGGGCTAGACTTGCACAGTGTCGTCCACGTTCATTTTAACATTGGTGGGGCATGAGTATTATAATTCTTATTTCTTTAGACATAGTTTTACTTGTTGCTATTATCTGGCATCATGTTGCCAAACACGGTAGGGTGTACAAAATAAGACTAATACTAAAAAGAACACACACACAGTTCAGATCAGTTTCATGAGTATGAAATGTAGATTGAAATAAAACTTTTTACAGAGATGTAAAATTTATGTTTGAAGAGGTGACAATGTAATCGTTAAAGTAATCATGACTACGGTTACTTTTCGAACGAAATCAATTACGACTACGATTGCTTTCCAAATAATATGACTGTAATCAGTTACGATTATGGTTACTTTTCGAACGTAATCAGTTACAATTGCGGTTGCTTTGCAAATACTGTAATATGATTGTAACCAGTTACGATTACGATCACATGAAAATCTGTATTCGACAACGATAACAGATTACGGTTATCTACTGTATGTCTGCGGACGTTATTTTGACCAAGTTTTTGACTTTCCATCGATGTGCGCTAACTTGTTGCTGTTTTATTTATTTCAGAGATGCTTCACTTTTGGTGTTCTGTGTCGCCCTTTTCTTAGCTTTTGGCCGCAATATAGTGGAAAATTTTGAGATGTTACTTAAGTAACACCCATTACACTTCCGAAAACATTCTAAAGAGGTGTGCTGGTTGCTGTAGCTTTAATGATTCTTGGGATAACCTGGTTTTGGCTCTCATTTCGGTGATCCCTTCATTCAGCAATATGACGGCGAATTTTGATAAAAATCCATTAACAACTATTACTTTTCCATAAACTTTCCAACGATATGCATATGCCTGCCGTAGCTTTAATAGTCTGCAAGATATCCCAATATTGGTGTTCAATCAGGCGCTCTTTTGTATTTTTCGGATGCTCGTGTGGTGGAGTATTTTGAGCATTTACTTGCTGTGCATCTGTTACTTTTTCGTAAGTTTTCGGTGACGTGATGTAATGGGGTGTATAAAAGCCCGCGTTGCCCACAGGCAAAGTGGGGATCCTCTCTTTGGCTCAGTGGTTAACGTGTGTGCGATTCAAGCGCGGGGCCTGAGTTCGAATCTCGGCCAGAACAGTGATTAATTTATTGTTTCATTTCAGTTATTACATTGGTCGGCAGCGGTGTGGGATGTGAGGGAAGGGCCATGAGGGCCATATGTCGTGTTGACAGCCTTACATCCCGGTGGTGGCCTCCAATGCTACACTACCATGTGGGAGAGCGAAACTGACCAAATTAATCACCAGGGGGAGAAAAGAGTGATGTAATGGGGTGTATAAAAGCCCGCG
The DNA here is from genome assembly GCA_018397915.1 of Birgus latro. Lineage (NCBI taxonomy): Eukaryota > Metazoa > Arthropoda > Malacostraca > Decapoda > Coenobitidae > Birgus > Birgus latro. The sequence continues at coordinate 2,491 of JAGKTI010042469.1, forward strand.
TTGCCCAGAGGCAAAGTGGGGATCCTCTCTTTGGCTCTGGTTAACGTGCGCGCGATACAAGCGCGGGGGCCTGAGTTCGAATCTCGGCCAGAACAGTGATTAATTTATTCAGTTTCATTTCAGTTATTACAGTGTACCTCGGTACTGTAAGTCTCCAAAATAACCCAGTTCTTGTGACATGCTCTGCCATATGCCATACAAAGGGTACCTCAGCCACATGCAGTATATTAATTGTTCTCGTTTGCTTGCTGGAACAGAACCATTATTTTATATTTTCTGATTCGTGATTGGTTTAGTTTCCTACAACAGTTCTGGAACACTGTGCAGATTTGACCAGAGGTAAGATGGACCTTGAATGTTGATTGCACTGTTCGTTACCAGAAATGATTACTGTAGTAATATGATAGCCAACCAGTAATATGATAGCTTACTAGGAACTGTTTGTGCTTCTGAAGTATCACCAAGTAGCAACTGTCTAGCACAGTCTCAGCATTTTTTTTTCAATTTTTGTGAAAAAAAAAAAAAAAGAATAAATAGTACCCAATATCTTACATCCATGATAAAGGGAAATTGCTATCTCCTTTTACGGACATTCAATGACCGTCTGTGTTTTGCAAGAAATATATTATCAAGTGTTGCAAACGATACGATGGGGCCAAGCAACCATGCGTTGTGTGGAACAAGAGAAGGTAGCGTGAGTGTGTCCTTACATTTTGTCAGATGCGGCTAGTTCATCCACTGTCTGGATACGGTAGGGGTAGACAGGAACGGTGAGCACTGACATAAGGTTACTCATGTAGGCCGCCGCCAGGATATCCACCGCCACCCACCACACCACCAGCCACACTCGCGCCCACGACGCCGACACCACTTCCCCAGGCATGGGCTGGTTCAGCAGGACAGAACACACCTGTGCCCCACACAAACACCAAGAACAGAAATTATCTTGAATAACTTTAATTCAAGAATGGTAATGTCTGAAATGAAATGAAATGATCCAGCATCCAAGTCTGTGCGTTATTTATTGACAGTGAGAATGAATATCTGGTACAAGACCTATAGACTAAGGTCTTTAGGTCTTGTTCTGGTACAGGGGAAAGGGAGACCTAGGCGCAGAATGTATACTGCACGTGTTTCTGGTAATTAGTATGTTCTTGTGACCCAGTGAGGTCTGTGAGTGGCATGGGGGATAAGATTCACTGGTCTATTTGTTGTTTATTACCTCCGCCAACGAAGTCGGAGTAGGTTATGTAATCAGCCCCGTTTGTCCGTCTATTTACTTGATTGTATGTATTTGTCCACGAGATGTCTCAAAAGTTATTGACGAATTTCTGTGAAAATTTGTGAATATATGGATCATGGGCCGGGAAGAGTTTATTAAACTTTGATGGTGTTCTAAACTGGCTAGTGTAGGCGGGAGGAGGTACGCGGTCTCTTTTGAGTTTTTTTTTTTTTTATGTGTCCAACTTTGGGCATAGGCTTCACAGCCTGCTATCAAGGCCCAGCAGTTCTCCTACATACCAACACCTCTACATGTCACCACTTCGGCGCTAACACCCACCGTCCATATTGAATACATGCTAGGGCTGTCTCATACAGGACTGGTGTATTGGTATTAGTGGGGGTATTTTTACGACATGTCGGAGGGGCTTCTGGTAGATCAGTAAAGCTTGATTTAATGAGATTCGAATCCTTAAACTGTTCCCTGCCCCAGCGAGGATTCGAACCTGGGTCCGTCGGGACTGCAAGCCACCTCTCTACCGACCGCGCCCAACTCATTCAAAATGCATCTGTAACTTACTTTAAACCCCTTCCCTGTTCCTTTAACAAAGCATCCATACACCACGTCTATAGATGCTCAAGGAAAAAATTTACCACACTCTTCGAGGTTTGTATAGGATATTTAATATTAAGTGATGCGCAGTTCCTGAATAAAGCGTAAACAAGGAAGTACGAAAAAAGTAGGAGAATTTTTGGTCTATCTATCTACTGCCAGACGCCTCATTCCCGTAAGGGGTGGCCACAAACAAATCGCCTCCATGTTACCCTGTCCCCCGCCATTCCACTGCCCCGTTCCCATCCCTCGCCCCCCCCCCCCCCCCACCCAACACACCCCTCCCTTCCTCTTCCCCTCTCACCCCCCCCCCCTCCCTCCCCCCCTTCCCTCCACCTCATTCACACACGCTCTCCTCGTTAGTCTCTTGCTTTCCATCCTCTCCGCAAGGTAAAACCACCTCAATGTGTTTCTCCTAACGCTTCCTGTCACATCCACATCCACACCACAACGCTCCTTCACTTCCTCATTTGTCAGTCTCTCTCTCCCTGTGACTCCACATGCTCCTCTCAAATAACCCATCTCCACTGCTCTCACTCTTGACTTGTGTCCCTCCAAAGGTCCAAGCTTCACTTCCATACATCAGAGTTGGTATCACATTACTGTCATAGCAGCTTTTTCACTTCCATGCATATGAGATACTTGTATGATTAGTATGATCTTGCTGTATTGAATGTCAATTACTCGTGCATTCTCAGAAGTGTTTCCCCTGGTTCTTTTTGTTTTTTGTTTTTGTCCCATATAAAAAGAGGAGATATACTGATTTCTTTCTCACATAAGCATCTTCAGGTTGGGAGTTATGTTCTGTGCTGCAGTGGGAGAAAAAATATGAGTGAGAGGTTAAACATTTTTCAGCAGGAATATATATCCATTAATCTTAAGATCACTGGTTTAAAGATGCAGATTATTGCTGCTTTTCAATCAGGTGGTGACGGGGTCTTTGTGAAGATGGTTGTGAAAGAATGGGTTAATGACAAAATATTTGGGAAAAACCACTGGCATAGAGCCGCAGTGTATGTGTTGCATTTAACGGATTCCTGCTGTGTCCCAGTCAGACTATACGTATGCAATTATTCACCGCTGAAGGCACTGGAAGTGGAGGCAGTGGGAGTGTGTATCATGGCAATGGGGACCCACTCAAACAAATACAGCATTCCTTGCTGTAGGCATCAGAGTATTTTGCCGTGCCTGTAGACTGGCTTTAGTTGTTGATGTAGATTATATCAACGTGGAATAATATAACTTGCATTAGCTTATCTTCCCATTATCACTGTAAGGAAAGTAGACCGACGTGCTGCGTTATCTAGTATCTGTGTGTTTTATTTACAGACATTAACAACTTCGCTGTACGATTATATATTTGCTTTTTATTTTTATTTTATTTTTTTAGCTGCATGACAATTATATTTAGGTTCCATGAGATATTTCGTTGTGGGTGTGAGGGAAACAGTTTCTAATGACTGCTAAGCAAAGTTCTCTTATACCCAACAAAAGCTTCGGGCAGTAATGATATTAAAAAGACGTCGTTGGCAGAGGGACGCCCTCGCGTGATGGCACCGATAGAGCCGGGCAACACTGCTCCCCAGTTTTACTAACATCCGTCAGCTTCCTCCCGACAGAGGAATGGTAGACTGCCGGAGAAGGGGAACCTAGCTTGCAATCCACCCGGTTCACTTTTCAGATTAAACTTGGACTGCAACTACAACGACTAGTGTAGTACTGTAGTGCACTGACTTGGACCAGATTTTCGTCCCGTTTCAGCTTATTTCAGATAGCTTAGTGACAAAAGCACTTCTGACTACATACTTTCCATTGTACTTCATGGCTGGCCTTATATGCTAGTGTTGATCTGTTGCTAAAACTTAGTACGCAGGATGGAGAAATGGCAATCTTAGGCCAAGTTAACATAAAAAGTGTATAGTACATCATCCTACTGAAGGGTTAATACTGCGGGGAAACAAATGGCCTTCATTCCATACTATAGTGGTAGCCTAAAACCTCTCTCCCATCTGCTTGTAGTACTTTGTCCCTAACTGACAGCTAGAAACAGGGCTGTTCTCATAACTTTTAACTCTGCAGTTTGAAAAAATTTCTTTACACCTTTCATGTGCACATATTTACCCCCTCACCCTCCCCCTTCTCTCTCTCTCTCTCTCTCTCTCTCTCTCGTACAGGGGAGTAACCACTCTTGTGGAAATAAACTTTATTATTATTATTATTCTCTCTCTCTCTCTCTCTCTCTCTCTCTCTCTCTCTCTGGGGAGTAATAAACCCCAGCCATCCTACGGATTGAAGCCCTTCTGAGCTACATCTGACAGGAACGCCTTATCCCACTATACCACCAGACGTCATTTGGTTGTATGGTTTCCGCCCAACGTACTTTATGATTTCCCGGTCTACAAGAAGCCATTTATCTTGCCACTCAGCGTAGGAAGAGTAGGTCAGTCTCCTGCGCCTAACTAGATTTGGTTTTTAGTTTCGTGTTCCTACGACCTGAAAGGGATCAGCTTAGTTTAACTCCAGTTCATAAAACTGCGAGGGCCAAGACATGTGACAACCCTCAGTTTTTTACAGTAGCCTAACGTACAGAAGCGATGACCATTAGATGCGGTTAGCCAGTATGCCGCATTGCACTGTGCATTCACAAGCAGAGATCCCAGTCTCTCTTTACTCTCATCATATGTGCCAAAATATTGCATCATTCATAAATTCGGGGCTGAACTGCACCTTCACAATTTTTATCTAAAGAACACGAGCGACCGGTATGTTTTACATTTTTATATTGTTTGAGGTACAAACTATAAATTTTATTTGCAACCATCACTTATGTGGTCTATCCTAGAGTGTTTTATAATGAGTGGGGAATTTGATGGCCATACACGAAATGTGAAACAACTCTAGATTAACAGCTACAAAGAAAAAGTAAAGACGATGAAGATGCCATACACGGTTTACTCTAACCCGGCCTATATTTTCGTCCTTTTGCAGCATATTTCACTAGGTCACTGGCTGAATTAGGCAATGCTTTGGCTCGGCATCTGTTTCGTAACACTTTTTCATGACTAACGTCATATTCAAGTTACACTTCAACATTCGAGGTGGAGAGATTGCAATTTTAGGCCAAGTTAAAGTATAGTAATGTCACACACTAATGATGGGCGTTCAAGAACGTTCGTTACCTTTAGAGAGTAGCCGAGAAGATCAGTGATGTTATGGAAATGGTCCAGAAGGATTGCCAAGACTGAGCACGACACCACTGCTGTAACCAACACAAGAATCCACATATGAGTGGAAAAAGGGTACACGACGTTCTTCCAGCGAGGAGCAGGAGGCGGCACACCAGCTAAGAGTCCAAAACCGAACTCAAAGTATGGGTATGTGAAATCAAAGTCAGAAGTCCTGTCACGGTTGATAGTTAGCGAATTGATTGCCATATCTGACGTTCCGTTAAGCAAATCACCAATCAGTCCTTCCCACTTGCCTTTGACTTTTACTCCCCATATTACAATGTCTCTTTCAATTAGTATATGTGAAAAATTTAGTTTATCTCCAATTATCCGTAGTGTATCCGGGTTCATTCCTACGCATTTACCGTTCTTTATATATGTAAAAGGATTATCCGTACAAATAGTTCCCACCCGGAACATCTTGCCTCCAAAATCAAGGAATCTTGGTGGGAAGAGCGAGTGACGTTTGCTAAACCTCTGGGGAGTCCAGATGCCGAGGGGCGCCTTGGTGACCGGGCGGCCTTGTGCAGAGTGCTGTGTGGGCAGGCTGGTGTAGGCGTTGAGGCGGAGCTGGCCAGCTTTGACCGCTGGCTGCAGGAGCAAGATGAACTGTGAACGCTGGACAACCGACTGAACGAGCACGGACGTGGTGTTGAAGTGCTGGTCCAGGCAGAAAAGGACGAGGTAATTGGGGTTCCAGTGTCTGTTGTCTGCCAGGAGGAGGAAGAAGGCGGTGGGGTCGTGGTGGAATAGGATGAGAGCGGTGAGATGGGAGCCTTTAGTGTGGTGGGCGGGACGGGTGGTGTGGAGAAGTGAGTGTTTGGTGGCAAGGATGACGGGCGTGAAGGAATCTCCAGCCACTGCCACCACCGGACCCACGTCAAGCAGACGCTGGCTGTGGTCGTCGGTGACCAGCAGGAGGTTATGGCCACGCAGCGGACCCGACACCATTGCTCTTAGAGCTTGTTGGAGCAGGGCAGGGTAGTCTGGGGCAGAAGAGAGTGTGGTATTAGATAATGTACCGTTGTTATACTTGGTGACAGCCATTTGAAACAACTTTACAAGTGTTGTGGTTGGGAGTTGGTATAGCTTACCTGACTGTAGAGAAGAAAACTGAAGTGATGCAGCCACAGCGGGAGCATAGAAAAGGAGGAGAGAGAATAGGAAGCTGAGTTGACTCCATGACTGCTTCATGGTGACTGAGACTACAACTTCTGGTCAACACCACCTTTAGATTTCCATCTGTAATAACACCTCAACCTTTCTGTCTGTCACGACGCATGTGAAGATTAGGTATTCAAGAGATTATCTGGGAATTGGAATTGACTTTGTATAATAGGAGAGAATTTTTCAGAGGAATAACAGCGTGACCTTAATCTCAGAAAGCAATCAATGACCAGGAGTCAGAAATAAAAAATAGGGGAGTTTTCCTAACCAGTACCAAATCCAAAACATGTTTCTAACATACGAGTGTTGCCAAATAATCGAAATTATTATCTTAGAAAAATGGCCATATACCAATTGAGAAATTGTGTTCTAGGACGTAACTATCATTATCCTTAAAAAGATGACATAAATGAATTTAATCCTTTGTCAGAGAATTCCCGTAACTTAATTAATTCTTCTTAGGTTTGCAACAAGGAAAATTCAGTATGAAAATACCAGTAAAAATGTATATGCAAGAAAATGGATAAGCTAATAAAATAAGGCTGGAAACATGCAAATTATGTCCTTCCCAGAAAAATTACGGGTGTAAAAATCAAGCTTCTCTCATATTCATTGCGTTTAAAATGTTGTAAGAAAATGGTTGAGAAAAAAGCTCTATAGCTCACCAGTAACTCTTGCATTAAAGAATTGGCGTTTTTTTTTTTTTTTCGTGTCTACGTATTTCACAGCTTTGAGTTTCAAAATGTAATAAACATATTTGTGGCTGATGTATTTGCATCTAATTTCTCTATTTATATAATGGTTTTCTCGTACGGTGGTTCAGTTACAAAGTGCTGTTGGTTCTCAGTTGATACAGAAATAAATCACACTTTCTGTTGTACTTAACCCCTTCAGTCCGATTACTTTTTTCCCCAATTTACTCAGGCAACCACGGGGCGATTTTATTCAGCTTGAGAAGAATCTTTAGTAATGAGGGAACTAATGAGGGCCAGGCTATTTATAAATCCTCCTTCCCCCTCCCCCCCATCGTTCAAAAAGTCTCTTCAGCAGAGCGAAATCGTCTGAAGTTAATAAGAATAAAATCAACATGTACAAAAGTAATACGCTAGAGGGTTATATTCTACAAGGGCCGAGTGTCTCAATTCCGATAATCGTTAGTGAGTGACTGACGGGCAGCGTATTATGTAGAAATGCTCTCGGATTTAAATATGCGTCGTAGAACTGGTGGTTAAACAAATACATATATTTTTGTCACTGATCAGTGTAGCCTGTTTCAGTTTCGTCCAGTGTCTTATCACTCGCCTTTAGCAAGGCGGAGCATAATGTTTTTCCCCGCATCTGTGTGTGTGTGTGTGTTACTGTGTGTGTGTGTGTGTGTTACTGTGT
>JAGKTI010042470.1:0-10104 GCA_018397915.1 Birgus latro
ACCTGAAACAAAACCAACATCTTTATGAAAGGCAAGGAGTACTTCTCGCCCTTTGTGATGAGCTTATAGTTCAGGAATTTGTGTCATCAATTTGTCTTTCAGCCTGGAAGAGCTGACATTTTGGTCCTTCAATCCCAATTGCAGAAGTCGCTGTTTATACAGTGCAGTCAACTCTGCGAGCTTGAATATTACTGGATTAGTACCCCCCACCATAAGATTTACTTTCAATTATATATGTAACTAGTTCAGAAAATGCTATAGCTTTGATTTCGTGGTCATGTGATGTTTCATTATCGTTTTCCTGAGTTTAGTTTCCTGAAATGAGTCCTCTCTCTGTTGTACAAAGCCACCAAACAAGCGGGGTTATATTTTAATTCCAAGGCCACAACATCTCCTCCATCGGGCTTCGCCAACAGTCTTCCATCACCTAGGTTTCGAGCACAGTCATTCAGTCTATCATTCAGTTGCACTGTCATGGCTCGTCTAACCGATGAAAGAGGTTCCTGTTTCCAGCAAAGAAACCCTTCTGAAACACTTAACCTAGTTATCGCCCTCTTTTTTTTTTTTTATTATTATTCTCGTTTCAGTGGTTGCTGTAATTTTTCTCACCCTTTCCAGCTTTGCATTGCTAAACTTGAGCCTACAGCTTTGATGATGTTTTGTCTTGCACCTCTTCAAAGTTGCCACAATACCGTCACCTTCGTCTAATCGGACAGGATCAAGCATGATTGGTAAAGCATTCATTGCTTTGAATTGAGGGATTTTTTTTTCTTTTTGCACTCATACTGTATACCATCTTGTTCTGTACTACATGAAATTGGTGGGCATTTAAGATCTTCCTCTTTGTCCGTTTGACAAGGACAGCACTTGCTCCAATCTGTTCGCCCCTTGGACGAAGTCTCCAATGTCAGCCATATTCAAGAATATATGGTAATGAACAATGAAAGGGCGAGGGTTTATCCTTTTACCACCTTAACTGTAGGCACTTTCTTGTATGGAATACAACTAGGTTCATGCATTAAACTGCCCTATTCCTAGCCCGATCATTCATCCTGCGTCTTTAAAGTTCCGTGCGATCTGTACAACGTCCAGATAACTCAAGTTCGGCTCTCCCGCGCTGGAACATCCTGTCAGTTCAGGTGCGGATTTCTAACTGACATGGTGGCTGATTTGATATCATATGGGACACTTAACAGAAGATGACACTGAACTCCATGCTGAGTTTCACAGTAGTGATATCATCAGTGTGCGCTGGTAGTCACTGACATTCACTCATATAATTACTATTACAGGTTGATTTTCAAGTGGCTAAAGTCAATCTTATATCAACTAACCCTTGATGAGTCCCTGTGCGAAATCTGGTGCTTGTGTCGTCACAAAGTGAACTATACCGCCAAAATTTGAACTTAGCTGCCCCACTTATAGGGATGAATGGAGAGAAACTGTGAATGCATAAATGACGACGGGATGTTCTCCCGCATCTGATCTGATCAGTTGATCGGATCAGTTGCGGGGAAGGGGATGGGTCCTCTATGATGTGGCAGGGGTAAACCAACTCTGCTGTTGGGCCCTGCTGCGGATGTCGCTGGATTGCACCTGCTGCGGTGTGGTGAGGTGATGAGCGGTCCATTCACACCTTAGATGCTAAAATACGAGTAAATATGTGTGTGTGGATGAGTTATTTGGTGAATGTGCCGTCCTATCTAGGCTACACCCCTAGGGGGAAAAAGCCTAGGTATATAGACTGATTAATTTTTATATTATCCTGCCAATGTCAACACTGCTTTCAGTTGCTTAGAACGATGGCTACGAACGGGCACCAACACCTTATATTTGTAATATTCGTGCCATCTTTAGCTTGGCTTAACCGCCATTTCTCCACCTTGAATGTTAAGCTGTAACAAAGAATTAGTACTAACATATTATGGTACAAGTCACAAAGAAGTGTTACTGAAAGCACTGTATACTGAGACGAAGTGCAGTCTCCTGCCACTGAGTTAGTGGAAAACAGGCTACATGCGGACGAAAATCTCCTCCAAGTGGACGCATTATATTAAAAAGATACTTATAAACTCTAGTATATGCCTTACCGTAACTGTTTTTTAAACATACCTCTGTCACCAAATCAGTACCTGTATAAAGTAGACAAAGTTTTTAAAGAACTCACACAATGTTTACAATACCACAGGGACCACTCTCATATTAAATTTACATTTCTACTCGGAATGCAATCTTCCACAGATGCAACTGTTATTTTCGGTTGCGTATAAGTTTTAACCCGCTTATGAATTATTAAGGGAAAAAATATCACAATGTTACGATGTGAGAACGTAACTGTTTACCCGCTATGTAATATTCGTTAACACAGAATATTCCTTAAATAAACAGTGAGTATTGTACAGGACGTAAAAGAATTCCTCTCCACAAAAACTACAACAAATCCTGTGATAGCTTTACGGGCTTGCTCTCACCCACCTCCCCTGCTGCTCCCCACCCCCCTTCACAGCGCGAATAAAAGTCACTTTTTTCAATGTCTGTTTATTCTCTTCACTACTGGCGTTTACACTGTGCTGCATCCCATAAAAAAGGAACTGAATAAATCACCGCATCTGACTCTGCTATCGTGCTGCCTCGTGTGGAATCCGCCATCCGGTCACTCATCCGTCTCTATAAACCCGACGGACAACAAGGATATTTTGTCACTTCTCAGGGCCTCTCCACACTGAAGCCTTGTTCGTAGCCAGATCTGTCCCATCGTGTACTTCTAAATCAAAGCTGGAAGAACACTCTATTTCACTGCGTCACGGTTGGTACAAAGTGTTTTTCAATGTCACCTACACCATGTCTGGCAGTGAGTAACGGCTTGCACAGTGCGGGGTAAAATGAAAATTCATGTACTTCTTCCAACTCTTATTCCATCCAGTGTGGTCGGACAGTTAGCGTCAGAATATTTCCAATTCCTACCTCAGTGTGAACATCCTTCGCTTCCTATCCGTCCTTTTGTGAACGTGTTGGATTACTGAATTTCATCACAACATACCGCAAGGCGATAAAGCTACGGAAATTTATTCTTAACCCTTTACTGCTTAGAGTGACGAAAACATCAGATTTTGTGCTAGTTTCTAAATCTGACAAACAGGAAACCCCTAAAAAGAACATATGAACTTTGAGACTATGAGGCGGTAAGAGAAGGATGGTATGCTAAGCTCCACCTCCACAACATCCAGTGCACAGTTCAATAAATTTGGGTGGAAAAGGTTAAGAGATCTGGAACGAAGCTTCGCATGCCACTGTTTTGGAAACGGACCGCTTTACTGACGTGACGCAATATTAATAATAATTAATTTTCTGCTTGGGTTGTGAAAACGGAAGGTAAAATATACAATCAAATGACATACCTCTATGGGAACCTGACCGTCCTGACATACAGTTGAGTCAAAAATAATCTAGGGACATTGGGTCTGGGCAAATAATATATATACAAATATCTCAGTGTAATTAGGGGAGGCGGTAGCTCGATCGGTAGAGAGTTGGCTTGCAGCCCCGACGGACCCAGGTTCGAATCCTCGCTGGGGCAGGGAACAGTTTAAGGATTTGAATTTCATTAAATCAGGCTTTACTGATCTACCAGAAGACCCGCTGACATGTCGTAAAAATACCCCGCTAATACCAATACACCAGTCCTGTATGAGACAGCCCTAGCATGTATTCAATATGGACGGTGGGTGTTAGCGCCGAAGTGGTGACATGTAGAGGTGTATGGTATGTAGGAGGACGGCTGGGCCTTGATAGCAGGCTGTAAAGCCTATGCCCAGAGTCGGACACATAAAAAAAAAAAAAACTTGTACATTTTCTGTCCAGCGGTAAACTATTTTTATTGATTTTCAGTTAAGGATGCAGTCACTACATCTTCGCGAAAATCATAAATCAAATAAATACATCAAGTTCGGTGTCCATAATACACATTACAGCTCATTTTCTTGTATCATTTCTGCCGTTTGATAACTAAGCTGAAATTGTTGTTCATTAGATGTAACCCTTCCTAGAAAGTTCTGCTGAACTTAAGTGTTCAATCTTTTAAACACCACTCCTGTTAATTTATAGTTCTTTTGTTTACAAGCTCCGATACTTGCTGCCAGCAGAAGCAATCACAGTACAATCTATACAAAAAGAATATGATATTCTATGGTTATATGCTAAGAAAGGCTACTTTCATGAAACCAGCCCTGGGAACACTGTAGCTTTTGAGTTTACTTCGAGAAAAACAAGATGTATTTACTATTTCTGGAAAGGACAGGCGATGTTTTTTTTACTCCTTTTCTTTAAGGCGCGCGTACTAGTTCTTTACTGTATTTTTTAACTTGATAATTTTCGCTTATTACATCACAGTACACGGGTTCAGTACAGAAATGTGTGCTAATTCACGCACTCGGGAAGCAGAAATCAAAGCTCTGTAACTCTATGTTAACTTTCTCCTTGACCTCCGCGTTAAGTTATATTTGAACGAGCAACTGAAAGCAAGTAGAAACTTGGGATAGATTCAAGGTTTTACCTAGTCATTGGACTTCTGGGAGTATTTTGCACCTTTGCTTCAAAATGTAAGGGCAGAAGTGCTGAGAGAAAAAACGACCATGTTTGACATAGGACTGAATGAGCATCCTTGCTATTAGTCTTTATGTGAACTGCCATTTTATCCAAGTAAAAATTCATTGCCACCTTGTCGCCTATGTCTCCGGCCCTCTCTTACGCATGTTTCTGAAGTCTTGTTACTCTGACCATTGCTGAAACTACTAGTCATGAAATGACTCGTTAAGTATTCTATCCAGTAGATCAGTTGCTGATCAACTACTAGCCTGGTTAAAAAGAAGGAAGTTTCCTTTGGCTTAAAATGCTCAGTTAGCATACGATGTTTACGTCAGAGGCTGGCACGGACCAAATACTTTAATAGTTTTTCCATTCCATTGCCTATCTAATGGACCAGCTATATAATTCAGTGCTTGGCACAAAGGCTGTGGGGAGTGTCCCCTTAATTACGCTATTGTTGTAGGTTAATGAATCACTTAATCTATAAAATGGGTATTCCTGGCGTCGCACCTGTTACGTCAATTAGTCATTGTGCAGTAGAAAATTAAGATAAAACTATATTTGAATTATCTATATCCAATAAGAAAAAAAAATCCAGTATAAATCACGCGCAGACGGTAACAAGAAAAAAATCCCAAACGAATACATAAATGAGGAAGGTCGACCTCCATCAAGGAGATGGAGCCCCTTCCCGCACGATACGTAATTTCTAAGAGCATTTAGGCTAGGAAGTACTGTAAGTCCCTCCCCTTTCCCGATGCCCAAAGAGCCAGTGAGGGGAAAGGTCTCCAACTGTTGTTTTCGTAGGATTACGATTTTTTTTTGTTTTATATTTTTCTTACTGATCTATCATGAATATTACACTTCAGTACTCTCTTTAATATTGTTAGCATCTCTTTATGACCAATATATGTTGCTTGAATAACATACAAGACAATATTAGCACGTGATATGTAGAAATAAATTGGCAAGGATAAAGTGCTGGGAAGCCTCCTTGACGAACGAAAGTAAGGTCCCAAGGGTGTGATCTGCTTCAGCGAACACAGAAAATTATTTCACTGCCTCTTGGATCGGCTGTTGATTGAAATGGTTCAGGTCTTCCCCTTTAAACCATGAGAGAGGCACAGGTATGCGACCTACATCCCTATACCAATTTGACCGTAGAGCAAAAACTGATCTGATAGAGTACTCCTGCCAGAATATATTAGGAGATACAGTATTTCATCTTTGGAACTCTGTGGCGTATTCATTTGCTCAACTTTTCTTCTTCAGTAGTATTTTATTCAACTTTATGGTGCTTCTGGTAATGTCGGCGGTAATGAAGGCTAAATTTAACATCCCGCCCATTTTGAAAAGTCTCTCCTAAACTGATTAAAACTGTCTGGTAGTAAAATGAATACGTTAACATCACCTTATTGAAGGGCTTAAGTACAGTATCGTATATCTTTCTTAATTAGTTCGAGCGAACGCTTATAGGCAGCCTCCCGAACGTCAGGGACAAACCCGAAGAGTCCCTGGCACAGATAAAGAAACCAATCACCAAAAAAGCTTCCTAAAATGAGCCTCTCCCGAAGAGCGATAGAGCCTCGATTACTCTTGAGACGCAGGTTTGTTTTTGGAGTTTCAATTATCCAGACATTTTTGTACACTTGCATTATATATTGAATTTAATATTCTTGTGCTAAGCCTATGCGGTGAACGCTGGTAATACTTAGCAAAATGTGGACGTTATGCGGATATTAACCCATTCCTGTGCGATGACTAATTTCGTGCTTGCAACTGCTTGGAATTTTTATTCAGCTTAGAGGAGATATTTTGATAACACGGTTGACAATATTTTCTATTATTCCCTTCGGTACGATGATATATATTCATAGTTATTCTTCCATTTTTTTCAAAATTTCACTCAGGTTGAGAAAGACCTTTCGAAGCGAGGGAGTTCAATTAACATTTCTCCAGCTTTTTTTTTTTTTTTACATGAAGATATCATTGTTTAAAGAAATTTTCTTCGAAATAATCTGATTGAAAAGAATAACATAAGTATCAGAAAAGAGACAATTAACTTACTTACGTCACTCAGAATCAGGGACACCAATTTCTTGTGATGACATATTCCTTATTATATTCTTGCTCCTCCAGACGATTTTATTCAGCATGGATGAGGTTATTCAAAATTGGTAGGTGAGTTACGACCTTCCTTAGCCCTATCAGTATGAGAGGGATTGCTAGTCTGATTGAAAATTATCTAGATGTAGCAAGAATGAACTATAAAATGACATTATCGTCCTGAAATGGTTAAATATAAAATGCTTTGTAAGACAGAACTCCTATTCGAGGTTTCGCTATTTGTAACATCATTCACACAAAGGCCAGAACAAAATTTGTCCTCCTCCTCCCTCTTCTTCTTTATCTGATTCTCAGTTGGGGTTGGCAGCTCATGTGCATCCCCTCTGCCGTCTTCTGTCTGCCTTGTCCTTTTCCGGCTCACCGACTTCTCTCTTTTCTTGCTCCACATCATAGCTCCATCTAAATCAATGTCTCCCTGAAAGCCCTCACTCCCCTCACCGACTCTGTGCAAGATATGTAGGAGAACAGGCAACGCCATTCCCAATGAACTCTATACTAATCGAAAATGAAATTATATTTTTACGAAGCTTATGCTGACGTTTTTTATACTGTTAAACAATGCTTTACCTTCATATATACTGCAGATTATTAATGCAACTGAGGGCACCGATAATACGTATGAAATCAAAATTAATAGATTCTTTTACATACCTTACTCCCCGCATGCCATTTTAACTATGCTTTCTTTAATTTAACTTGACCTAAAATTGTCATATCTTCATACTGAAAATTAAGCCGTAACAATAGAATAACACTAGAAATAGATGTCAGTCAGATGTGCTTTGGAAATAATGTAAACCATGGCATTGTTTTTATCTGCCACCGAGCTGCGTGAAAAAAGGTGCAAAAAGACGAAAATCTGGGCTACGTTCGAGTGAAAAGAGCATTGTTCCAGTTCATTAACTTTCACTATATGTTCGTACCAGCGTTGTCTTACCTCTGTCACCTCTCATATATATCAAATTATCTTTCCTCATTCTCTCACATATTCATTTCTTAGTCTCTTCTTAAAATGAATTGTTTGTCACCCATCTCAACACATCCCAACATTTTCACTTTCTGACGCAAATTGTATGATCGTGTAAATTTGACTATAAACGAAAGAAAACAGCCCCCTTCATTGGTCCAGCACTGAGGAGAGGCTAAATCAATGTCTTCGTTCCTCAAGGTGACATTTCCTTGGATGGCATTTTATGAGATATTTTAAACAGGGTGTTGCGTCCCTAGTCACTGACATTTGCGTCTAATGTTGCTCAGGAATTGGAAAGTGGCTAGTGTCCTCGTTTGCTTATTCCTTGCACTTTAAACCTTTGGGTATTCCTCCCCCCTCCCCCCTTCTCTGTCTCTCTCTCTCTCTCTCTCTCTCTCTCTCTCTCTCTCTCTCTCTCTCTCTCTCTCTCCCTCTCTCTCTCCTCTTCTCTTCTCTTTCCTCCTCATCACAGAATGGGTTACCGGCGCCCTGACCCTCCTTCCACCGTCTTCCCAGCCCAACCTACAATCCCTTCGCCATCCACTTCACTCATTTCTGTTGTAGATCCTGAAAGAGCTGAATCAACGTTTCTCAAAATTCTTTCAGCCACTAGGACTGAGTTGCTGCACGTACATTCGTAGTTATTGCCTGAAACCGATTTGACTGTTTGAATGGATATGTACAACTTTCTTGACCTAAAAGACCTAAATGAACTTAACTGAACCGGAACAGTCGTAAGAGGATTTAAATTTCCTTATACTGGCTGGAAATGGCTTGACAAGGTTGAATGAACCCGAAGGCTGGACTGGCTGGACTGGACTATAAGTGGCATCGGCAACCCTGAATCTGAATGGACACACACACACACACACACACACACACACACACACACACACACACACACACACACACACACACACACACACACACACACATTGCTATAGCCCCATTACATTACTCTGCCATCATTAAGGGCGTAGGCAGCGCTGAGTTCCCTTCACCGGCGAGGCCAAGAGGGCAAGAGCGGGCGGGTGGTACTCCAACTCCCACGAGCATTACACTTGCTATCACCGCAAAGGCACCACTGGAACAACCTATTTACCTTTTATAGCTTCAGAATTAACTTTGCCACGCTAAGCACAGGATCTTTTAAACCCTTCACTCAGATAACACCTCTTTGTAGCCTACTCTTGCTGCTACCAGACGATTTTACCCAGCATCAGAGAACTACGAACTAGTTAAATTAAATCGAAACACGTCTTTCTGTTGTTAATTCTTAAGGATTGCAGACGATTTTGCTTAGCTTAGGATAGCCACGTACTGGACAGGAGTTAAGTGAAGGTTGTTTCCAGTCATACCATTTCGAAAAGTTTTTCCCCAGCAACGTATAAGAGACAACAATGATGAAATTGGAAATATGTCATCTAAGAGAAGGATTTAAAAAAAAAAATGCTACAGTTTCGACAAGGAAGGAAAAAAATATAAAAAGTGGCAGCAGTGTACTGCACTGCGACATCAATACTAATTTTATAGAGTCGTGAAAACCACCAGAGTCCAGATATTTTGAATGCTTGTTTGTGTTCTGATTATTCTCTCTCTCACTTGCCATTCATTTATGCTGTTCATTAGAAATTCTGGTACGCAGTTACGAGTGAAGTTATGAAGCATTCCCAGAACTTTTTGGAAAATGTTTAAACTGAGATATGGAAATACAGTGCATGTTAACCACTTGCAGGGAACAAGTCCAACTTATAATTCTCGATATGGATTCCTAAACGAAAAGCTGCCTCAAAAGCAAATAAATAGTAAACAAAGAATGTGGGGGGGTAGATGGAGAGATGGCTGGTTTTAAACTACCGAGTAGGTGACTGAAATACTACAGACTAATTTCACTAGTATGATTCAGTATAACTGGTCGTGGTTAACAGCATGACTCAAAGGATCTGCTTACTGGCTTTGCTGGTTACGTCTAGACAATTTCCTTCAATCCAGGAGATCAGCTAGTAGTGAATGGGTTACTGAATGCTATTAACTCCACCAGTCAAAAAAGGTCTTTCCTAACCTGCATATAATCGGTTGATGACACGAAGAAGAAAATACAACTAAATACCATCGTAGTGAACGAGTTAAGTCTTCGTGGCACTCCAGCCCGACCTTCAGCCAAAAAAAAAAAAAAAAACACTGTTCTAGAGTTCAATGAAATAGTACTGCAAATAGTTTCACACATGTATGATTCAAGAGTTGAGCATTGTTAGATGAATTATTTTACTGAATTATTCGTGCCACTTCAAAATTATTTTACATGGCTCAGGAACGTCCCCTAGCCCATGGATTTACTGACAGTATATTTCCCTAAACTAAATGAAATGCTTGAAGACACACACACACACACACACACACACACACACACACACACACACACA
>JAGKTI010042474.1:0-10103 GCA_018397915.1 Birgus latro
CGTCCATCTTTCTTATTTAGATTATCATAGACCGCACTTTCGTACCAATTCGACCGAGCAACACCTCTTGCTTTACTCCAGTACAAAAACATCTCAACTCTGTTATTAAAAACTGTACTCCTTCACCCAGTGCCTTCACCCCCTCCTTTCCACCGAACCTGTCTTCTCTCACTCCAGTTCATTCACTCTTACCTGGCAGCGATTTTTGTCTTTAAACATTCTATTTCTCGTAACTGTGGCAGATTAAGACAATAATACAACTCTACATCCTATACATAATACTTCTACGTGAGTTGTACAACATTATACTATTGATCTTTGGTTACTGCTCAGCATTCAAGATGGAGAGAATGCAAATTTACGCCTGGTTAATATAAATGGAGTACAACTTTCCGATCTGCTTCATATACTGGTAGTTATGCTTTTGCACTGCTACATATTCAAACCTGACATTATCTTATTAAATAAGATACAAAAGTTAACTTACAAAAACTATATACCAAAAGTACAACGCTCAGCTATTTTCAGTTCGTGTCAGAAACTCGACCACCAAGGCCAGTGTGGACAGAGCAACTCATCTGATATGTACATCAACAAGGCTTTCTTTTGGCCGATGGACTCCCCCTTGAGCAAGTTTCACAGTTTCCTAAGAAAAGTATCTTGCACTCCCCTTTTAACATAATTTGCGAGTCGGCAAACGAACTGCGAGGAAGGAGGGAGGAGAGAAACGAGAGGATGAGAGAGGGAAAGGAAAGGGGAAATATAAGAAACCAGGCAAGGAGATAGAAAGGAAGAATAACACAAGGAGGGAAAGAAAAAAAAAAAGACTAGGAGAGAAGATGGAAAGGAGGAATAATGGAAAGAAAATGACGACGTGAAGGGAAAAACAAACAAGAATGATTAATGTGGAACGTGTCCTGGGAAATATACAGTGGGGTCGCTCGGGTAGCGTTTTTTTGCTTAGCGAATCCACGGGTAGTGACAGGAAAGAACTATCTCATAGCGATTAATGCTGCACAGTTAGCGAAAATCCGCTAGGCATTTACCACGTAGCGAGCAGGTGGGCAGAGTTGCCAAGGTTGGAACCTGATTCAAAAGCAATACTGGGCGAATATCATCTGATCTTATCTGAATGCTGATGGTGCATGGGAGCCGATCTTCATTTGTAGCGGGTAGATGGGCAGAGTTGCCAAGGTCGGACCCTGGTACCACAGACAGTGAGTGCAAGTCTATCCTCAGTCAGTTCATTGACCCATTGCCTATCCATGAGTCGCGCGTTCATTCAACCCTCAGTCTCTCCATTGTTAAAGTTTTTTGTGACCTTCCATTTATTGTCTGGGAACTGAGTGCTCCGTTATCATGGCTTCAACTTCGGAGGTTTTATAGTGGTAGGTGGTGGCGACTATCATCCACTCACTTGATGTAGTGCTGCCTACTTCTTCCTTAGCCTTTATCATTCTCTTTCTGAGCCTGCCCTCCTCTCTTCCTATTTCTCCCATCTTTCCTGTCACTTCTTATTGCTTTTCTTTCCTTTAAAGGTGGCTTTACATTGAGTGACAAGCCAAATGGTTTCCTGTAAACCAAGAAACCATTTACAACGCTGGGTGGTAACCATATAACCAAACCATACGTGCTCCCTACGTGTCAACAAGTGGGTTGGTGGAGGGTTAGTGCCCCTCCCTGTAAAGCAAATAACTCAGAGTCAAATGGCCACCCCTTACGGGATTATGGCGTCTGGCAATAGATAGATAGATAGCTAAGGCTATTATGGAAGAAGGAGGGTACACCCCAGATCAAGTTTTTAATTGTGACGAGACTGGCGTGTACTGGAAGAAATCACCCAAGGCCACCTATGCCCACAAAAACCTTCGTCAGGCTGCTGGAACCAAAATGGCCAAGGATCGCTTCAGTGTCCTGCTTTGCTGCAATGCTTCAGGGGACTTCAAAATGAAACCTGTTATTGTCTACAAATATGCCAAACCACATTCCTACCGCCACTGTGATGTGAACAAGCTCCCCAACTGTGTGTGTTACTCAAACAGCACTGGATATATGACCTCAAGCCTCTCTATTAAGTGGTTAGACCAGATTTTTGTGCCCCAGACTCGTGAGTATTGCAAGAAGAAAAATACTGACTGGAAAATATTGTTGTTCCTGGACAATGCACCCGGGCACGCTCGCTTCATGGTAGATTGCCACCCTAACATACAAGTTGTTTTTATGCCTCCCAACACTACCGCCAAAATTCAACCTTTAGATCAAGAGTTAATTGCTAACACAAAATTATTCTTCTATGGCAAGCTTCACAGCAAACTGAGGGAAAAAACTGACAACTTTCGAGAACTAAAGGAGATCCAAGAGGCTAATTCTAGCGACAGTGAACTTGATCAAGAGGCAAGTCAAGAGGAAGAGGATCAAGAGGCAAGTCAAGAGGAAGAGGATCAAGAGGAAATGACCATCAAGGCCTTTTGGAAGTCTTTTAAGATAAAGGATGCAGTGGATTTATTCTGTGAAGCTTGGGGCCAGATCAATCAAGCCACTATTGCACACGCTTGGGCCCCCCTTCTTCCACATTTGAAACAGGCGGGCAAGGCAGTCAGGCAGGAGCTACAGGTGGTAGCACATGAGACTGCTGACGTCATCAGAACTGTGCCAGGACTCTCATGTGTGTCTGACAAAGAAATCGTGGACTTGGTGGGAGGTGAAGATTGAGAAGAAACTGCTGAGGAGATGCTGAACCAGGAAGAGGAAGAGGAAATTCAAGAGGATAAGGAAGAAGAAAAGAAGCCAAATGAGGCAACAGTGAAGGATTTGTCTGAAATCCTGGCTGTACTGTCCGAAGTTCAAGACAAGGTAACCTCTCTCCAATTTAACTGTCAAGACCAAGCCCTAGTGTATTTCCGAGATCTGATGAAAATCTTCACCGAGAACCTGAATGACAAAATAAATGCAAGACGCCAGACACTAATCACACGATTTTTAAGTCAGCAGCAAGAAAGGTATGAGGCACAGAGACAAGCCCTATTGAATGCCTCGTCAGACGAAGAGGACTATGTCGACATGCCCCCTGTTCAGCTCGAGGAGGACCTATATGATGGTTGGGAAGATGAGGAAACAGAGGCCCATCGCATCGAGAATGATGTTCGTTTGCAAGTGTTACGACGTGAGGGACAAGAGAAAGATGAGGGATGAGAGATGGAGAGTGAGCAGAGTCAGGGCCGTTGTCGCTAGGTTGCTGCGATACAATAACCACCACGCACGACAGTAATTTCAACAATAAATAGCAAAAATTATTTAAAAGTTGTTTATCCATTTGCATGTTAAGTTTATTTTATTAGTGTTCACAGTAGGAATTTAGGGTTTCGTTGGAGTATGCAGTACAGGTGTTTTGTTTTTTAGCGGCTCTAGCATGGATGAGAGATGGAGAGTGAGCAGAGTCAGGGCCGTTGTCGCTTGGTTGCTGCAGTACAATAACCACCAAGCACGACTGTAATTTCAACAATAAATAGCAAAAATGATTTAAAAGTCTGTTTATCCATTTGCATGTTAAGTAAGTTTATTTTATTAGTGTTCACAGTAGGAATTTACAGTTTTAAATTTTTCCTTTACTTTTCCTTTTCTCTTGGGGGAATGCCGGTATCTAAGCGATACTGACGGGTGGAAGGTGAACCTCCCCGCAGTTACCCCAAGAAGAAGAAGAAGAAGATTGTTTGTTTATCCACGCGCCGCGCATCCATTCAACTTGTCACAGTCTCGCCACTGGTTTTTTGTGACCTTCCATTTATTGTCTGGCTACTGAGTGTTCTAATATCATGGCTTCAACATCGGGGGCTGGCCCAAGTGGTGGTGGTGGCCCAGGGAAAAAACAGGAAGTGCTGGTAATGTAAAAGTGACCGAAAAGGCCAGACAATACATGCGTGGCAAGCCAAAGAAACAATACTGCGTGGAGGAAAAGAAAAAGATAATTTTTTTAATACTGTATGTAGTATACGTTTATCTTATTACAGTACTGTACTGAAGAAATATGACGTGATACTGATGGGTAATGGAGGAAATTAGGGGTATAGCTGAAGGAGTCCAGGACTGTATTAATTTTTTTAGGTAAGAAGTTTGCCCCTCGGGTAGCGATTTCATGGATAGCGGCCATTTTGGTGGACTAATAAGGTCGCTATTCAAGGGGCCCCACTGTATACAGTAAGTGGTACGAAAATAAAAGTATCCTAGCGTCTGGTTTTAACAGGTGCTTGATGTAAAGGATATACTTGCTATCCAAATTTATGGAAGAATTAAGATTTGATTGGCAATGAACAGACACGTTCAAAATGAAAATTTAAGCACCAAGCGCTGGTCATACTACTTTACACAGTAGTATCTAAAGCCAAAAAAGGGGCCAGTGACATTTAATACCAAATCAATAAAGTAAGCTAGTGTCACTCTCATACATGCCAACCTGGTGTCTTAAGGGGGTATCACACGGTACCTGAAATCATGGTTTGCTGACGGAACGCGTTCCTGGTTTGCTGGAACCAAGCACAAACCCTATCACACATGTTCCTCGAATGCTGCCGACGGTCGGCAAAAATGTAAACAAACAGACCGTAGGTTTTCTTGTGAAACACGGGATCCTTGTGATCCCAAAGACAAGGGAATGGCTTTATTTTTTAAATGGGGGCATTTTCAGCAGCCCTTCTCCATAATATCTGCCCAGATGCCATCGCATACCCAGTGTCGAATGAGCGGCGATGCACAGTACTCCACCTAGCGTGGAGTGCCGTATCTGCGCTCCCCAATGAAAACAACTGAATTATCAACATCGTTATTTCATCCCTGCACGATATAAAAGGTTATTTAAGCTTTCATAATTAATAATATATATAACGGAAAGTAATAGGCACTCTAGGAGGGAATTATAACTTAAAAAAAAATGTTTTGTTCCTGATTCTGTGGGCAAGGAATGGGTCTGGACGGAAATGAGTTTTGCCGATGGAATCCTCAGCGGCTAGGTGCCCTTCCACCCTGAGCCCGTGCCACACCCGTGTGGCGAATCTCATCATCATCATCATCATCTCGGCAGCTACCACGGTTTCGTGGGCGGTCACCACAATTTCGTCGGCAAACCATGATTTCAGGTACTGTGTGATACCCCCTTTACGATATGTGTTCAGCACAGAACTATTGCACTAACTCCTACGAATAAACACATACAGTTTTTGTAGTCATTATCAAATTCAAAAGATGAACAGCAGTAGCTGTACAATTAAGGCGGTGTCACACCATACCAAAAGTGGCTAACATGCGAGAAGCTTTTGTGAGGCAAAACGGCCAGCAGAGTCGAGTGTCTGTCACACTCAGATGTTTTTGCGAGCCGAAATGACTAAAGGCGGCGTCACACTGGACTGTTTTTTGCTCGTGGTTTGCCAAGCACCAAGCATTTGCTGGCCAGAAGGGCATTCTCACAAGCAACGGCTGGTGGCTGGTGCTCCCTAGTTGGACGGAGAGCAACTCGTCAGACGAGCAGCAAGTGGCCCGGATGTAAACAAGAAAAATGGCCGCCATCCACCAAAGTACTCATCTGAAGCCTTCCCAAAAGTGTCCCTCTCAACGTATGATAATAATGTGGCATTCCATCGTTATACATTCATTACTGGAAAAGGTATGGGAATATCCAATGCTGTGGGACCATACCAACAAACTATTCCTTTCGAATCTCTTCTCAGCAATGATCGAACTCACACGTTTTTTTGTTTTTCTGCAGTTCCTGGAAAATACCTAAAACTGCTGTAACAGCTGCACATTTTGTGACGGTCCATATATTAGAGGCGGTTGGCGCCATTTCTAGCTTCGTTCATTTACTTTAGCCGCCGCTGATGATTATGCTCGTTGTTCGGCAAACGGTTGAGCTGTTGAGTGTGAAGATACTGTTCATTTGCTTGCCAGCAAATGCTCGGCGCTCGGCAAACCATGAGTGAAAAACGGTCCAGTCTGACGCCACCTTAACAGTGTCGTCTGCCTTGGCCCCCTGTGGGCTTCTGTAAACAAACCACCACGGAGTAACCACTCCCTTTTCCTCAGTTTCTGTAACCGCCTCACATACTTTAGCAACAACAGAGCCACAAAGCTGTCTACTAGAGTTTTCCTTGCCGCAGGATCCATTCTGAAATCTGATTTCTACTTGCTGTTTGGAGACAAAACAGACGGCCTCCGCGGCTGGTCACCCAAGTGTCCGAATATTTATTTAATGTTACAAGAAAAAAATAAAAATGAATAAAAGCACAAGAATTAAATTGTATTTACTTAACAAATTCAGTTAAAATTTCCTTTTGTGAATAACAGAATATTTTCTCACCAATTACAAAATTAATATAGGCTCATTTGAGCTCTAATCCCACCAACAAGTTGTGAGCGAAAACTGTTATCCATTTCGCCTCGCAAGCGAAATCTCACTCACCGTGAGTCAGTTTGGCTAGTGGGTCGCAAAACTGGCTCGCATGTTAGCCATTTTTGCCCCAGTGAGACGTCGCCTTTAGGCTATCTGACCTGCAGCTGTGGTCTACCATTACCTTAATAAAAGAAATATATGAATAGATGTGCACACTGCTATTCCACTAACAACACTCATTCTCTCCCACTTACTTTGCAGTGTCTCATGTATCCTCAGGAGCTGTGCATTAAAGGTGGTGTCACACTAGGACAAAAGTGGCTAACATGCAAGCCAGTTTTGTGAGCGCTAGCCAACTGACCCACAGTGAGCAAGATTTCTCTTTCGAGGTGAAATGGATAACAATTTTTGCTCACAGCTTGTTGGTGGGATTAGAACTCAAATGAGCCAATATTAATTTTGTAACTGGTGAGAAAATATTCTGTTATTCACAGAAGGAAACTTTAACTTATACTGTTACATAAACATAATTTAATTCATGTGTTTTTTTTCTTGTGACATGAAATTAATGTTCGGACACTCGGGTGACCAGCCGTTGAGGCTGTCTGTTTTGTTTCCAGACAACAGGTGGAAATCAGATTGTGACCAATATTTGATATGGATCCTGCAGCAAGGAAAACTCTAGCAGACTGCATTGTGGCTCTAGGGTTGCTGAAGTACGTGAGGTGGTTGCAGAAGCTGAGGAAAAGGGAGTGGGTACTCCATGGAGGTTTGTTTAAACGTGACCACGAGGCGCCAAGGCAGATGACACTGCTAGTTGTTTCAGCTCGCAAACTCACATGTGTGACGGCAACTCAACTTTACTAGCCATTTTGCCTCCAAAAAGCTGTTCGCATGTTAGCCACTTTTGACCCAGTGTGACGCCGCATTAAAGTCGGTATTCTCACCAGGTACGGAACACCTCTTCCTAGCTGTTTATTTTAAGATATGGCTGTTTAGTATCCTTCTGTATGCTATTTATGTAAGGCATGGCAATAGTACAAAGATTTACATAACACAGAGGAGTATTGTGAGGTGTAATAAGCAAAATAAATCAGTTAGGAAAAGGCGTTAGGGAGTTTCCATTCTTGAAACCCCCTACCCCCCCTGGGGGTAGGGGGTTTCAAGAATTCTCCCCCAGTATCCCTGCTTGTCGTAAGAGGCGACTGAAAGGGTTGGTGGTGGGTTAGTGCCCCACCCCGTAAAAACAACTAACTTGTAGGAGGAGGCTGTAGCACGGGCCGAACAGGGTAGTACTCCCGAGGGGAATGGAATGCTGGTGATAGGGAGAGCTGGAGCTCCTTTCACTAGCTACCTAATCATCCCCCATTGCTGACCTTTTCAGTGTGACAGTAACATGGAGAGTAGACCAGCATGCTCTCCCAAACATTTCCTCTAACTCTCATATGCACTACACCACAGGCACTTTACATATCACACAACGTATCCCACTACGTTACAGGGGTTGACGCCAGCAAGGGCATGCGGCCAGAAAACTTTGCCCCCGCTACCTAGTGGCGGACTTTCGGGGGGAGGCTTGACAGGGGTTCCGCCGGCATAGATCACGGGTCCGGGGCGAGATGGGGCTCGAACCTGTGCTAGAGGGTACAGGGCATTGCGGTTCCCAGGCTGCCGCTTCCGCTCAATAGAGAGGGGCCCAAACCTGGGAGTAGCGCCCCAGGAGGCTGCCCTATCAGTGGGTGTATAATGGCGGGGCAGTTGCAGTGCCAAGGCGCGCTTGGAGGGTGTCCCTGCAGGTGTCCTGGCAGGGTGCCCCGAGGCCACTACCACAGCCACTAGTAAGCTGGTGGGCTAGGGGTCCCAGATCCATTGCCTGGACCTAGGACTGTGCAGTGGGCTGGGCCTTTGGAATGTTTACCCCCCTTTATCTTACCGACTATGACTAAGTACAGTAACAAGCATCAATGCAAGCCTAAGGACAGCAAATCACCCAGGGGGTTTAGGGTGGGCTCATGGAATGTGGAAAGTTTGAGGGGAAGAGCGGGGGAAGTTGTTGAGGCATTTAGTAGGAGGTGGGTGGATGTGGCTTGTTTGCAGGAAGTCCGGTACAGGGGTGGATCAGCCAGAAAGATTGCTGGAAAGGATTGCTACTATAAGCTGTTTTGGCAGGGGGGAACTGACGGATATGGGGGTGTGGGTGTGTTGGTTGCGGAGAAATGGGTGGAGTATGTCATGAATGTCATAAGAGTAAGTGATAGGATAATAGTAGTGAAAATTTTGATCGGACGGGTGATGGTTTCAGTTATATCAGCATATGCTCCGCAGGTAGGATTGGATGACGCAGAGAAGGATAGATTTTGGGATGATTTAATACGTGTAGTAAGTGGTATGGGTGATGATGAGGTAGTGGTTCTGGGAGGGGATTTAAATGGTCATGTTGGTGAAGCAGCTCAAGGTTATGAAGGAGTCCATGGAGGATGTGCATATGGTGTGAGGAATGCGGAAGGGGAAAGAATACTCGAGTTTGGGGAGGCTATGGACATGATTGTGTGCAACACACATTTTAGAAAAAGAGTGAGTAGATTGATTACGTACGAGTCCGGGGGAAATAGTAGCCAGATAGATTATTTTCTGGTNGGAGGGTGTCCCTGCAGGTGTCCTGGCAGGGTGCCCCGAGGCCACTACCACAGCCACTAGTAAGCTGGTGGGCTAGGGGTCCCAGATCCATTGCCTGGACCTAGGACTGTGCAGTGGGCTGGGCCTTTGGAATGTTTACCCCCCTTTATCTTACCGACTATGACTAAGTACAATAACAAGCATCAAAGCAAGCCTGAGGACAGCAAATCACCCAGGGGGTTTAGGGTGGGCTCATGGAATGTGGGAAGTTTGAGGGGAAGAGCGGGGGAAGTTGTTGAGGCATTTAGTAGGAGGTGGGTGGATGTGGCTTGTTTGCAGGAAGTCCGGTACAGGGGTGGATCAGCCAGAAAGATTGCTGGGAAGGATTGCTACTATAAGCTGTTTTGGCAGGGGGGAACTGACGGATATGGGGGTGTGGGTGTGTTGGTTGCGGAGAAATGGGTGGAGTATGTCATGAATGTCATAAGAGTAAGTGATAGGATAATAGTAGTGAAAATTTTGATCGGACGGGTGATTGTTTCAGTTATATCAGCATATGCTCCGCAGGTAGGATTGGATGACGCAGAGAAGGATAGATTTTGGGATGATTTAATACGTGTAGTAAGTGGTATGGGTGATGATGAGGTAGTGGCTCTGGGAGGGGATTTAAATGATCATGTTGGTGAAGCAGCTCAAGGTTATGAAGGAGTCCATGGAGGATGTGCATATGGTGTGAGGAATGCGGAAGGGGAAAGAATACTCGAGTTTGGGGAGGCTATGGACATGATTGTGTGCAACACACATTTTAGAAAAAGAGTGAGTAGGTTGATTACGTACGAGTCCGGGGGAAATAGTAGTCAGATAGATTATTTTCTGGTCAGGAGGGTTGATAGGAGATTAGTGAGGGATGTTAAAGTTATAGGAAGCGAGGAGTGTGTGCAGCAGCACAAACTGTTGATTTGTGACATGGTGCTTAAGGAACGAATGACGAGAAGGAGGACATATGTACCTAGGAGGAAAATATGGAAGCTGGGAAACCAATCAGTAAGGGATGCCTTTTATAGTGAGATGAGGAGAGTGGTGGCTGAACAGGAAGCCGTAGATAGAG
>JAGKTI010042475.1:0-10103 GCA_018397915.1 Birgus latro
TGGTGCTACCATGAATAAAGCAGTATTGGTGTCATCGTAGGGAAGGGGTGAGTGAGGATTGTTTATTACTCCCTTACTACAACAGATCACTCCAAAAATTAAAGAAATGTCTGGTGGAAGGCAAAGAAAAATATGTAAAAAAAAATAAAGCACATCACTGTGTTAGTTGTAGTTGGTTTCAAATTCCTTCACAATAATAAAGTCTTCCCCTGGTTAACTCGTCTGGTGGTAGCAGGAAGTTAATAAAACGAACGTCATTGTACTGAAGGAAAAAGTGCATGAAAAGCGATGAGGTATGGTGGAGGGCTTGAGTGTGGAGAAGGGAGAGGTAGTGGGCTGGAATAGGGAGTGGCAGACGGAGCGGGGGAGGGAAGATAAGGGAAGCAATAATGAGGCACTATAATGATGAAGGTGGTAATGAGGAAAAGCTAATAAGGTAATGAGGTAAGCCTTTAACTACGAATTACCAAATTACCCACCGCAGCCAAAGGGTTAAGGATGGATCAAATGAAAGGGCATGTAGAGAAAGAGTTACTGTACCAGAAGATAGATATTATCTTGGCGAAAAAGGTACTAGAGAGATGAAACAAATACGGCCATATTCAATTCACCTAAGAGTTATTCCTTTACTTGCTAGTGTCGGTGAGAGCAACGAATTAACCCATTTACAACACTAAGTGTCCACTGAAGATAATGAAATCAACCACAACCAATTCTTTTGACCAACAAGAAAAAAAAGAATGCAATTTTCCTTAGTGTGTTAGGCAAAAATATGTGGCACTTTTAACCCCTTCGTGGTAAAGACATAAAATGACGTTGCCATCACAGTGTCATGACCAAAATACAAAAACGACTGACAGGTAGAAAAATAGCAAACTTGAGAAGCAAAAATTATGAGGCCCAGAAACAAAAGCAGATAGGTAGGAAAAATGACACGCTTAAGAAAAAATACGACAGAAACAACAGCAGGTAGGTAGGAATGACAAGCCTAAGAAAAAACAGCAAAGACACAGAAACAACAGCAGATACTCAGGAAAAATGACAAGCGAGAACCAGGAGAGGCAGAGGAAGGACGGTAGCAGCAGATAAGTGAAGGGAGTAGCAAGCAGAGCCCCGGGAGAGAGGAACAGGGGCAGTGATAAGCAGCAGGAGTCGTGGTGTTGGGGCAGGGTAGAGTCAGCAGGGCAGCAGAGATCACATTTACAGACTCTCTTGAGCGTTAGGCGTGTATAAGTCTGACTGTATATGCTTTTATCTTCAATTATACAGCTACCAGACAATTCATAGTCAAATTACAGTGAACATTAAAGCGACTAAATACGAAAAGCCAAATAGCCCGTGATGATAGCTAACTGTCATGGAGACTTGCTTATCCTGCAAATAGGTTTGGATCCTTTATAAATAATCCTCCTGATCCTAAGCTTCCCTGTATTCATAAACATTCTTAACCAGTTCCTTGGATCAAAAGGTCGTCATTGCACTTAAGTACTATCAGGAATAGTTTTGCTTTACTTAGTCTTTCGCTTTACTATTCTCACTGGACTGGTTGTGAAGAGTATAGTGGATGAATGAGTGGAGATAATAATGTAAGCAAGCAATCTCCTACACAACTTTAGCTTAAAAAGTTTTGTAAATATGGCCTCAGATCATCAGACTCCTTCCCTCCTGGAGCTGGGGTCAGGAGTCCGCCTTATGGTAGTGAGTTACTTTACTGATAGATGATTTGTATGAGTGAAAGTTTATTTTACTTAAACAAATAACGCAACGAAAGGAAGCTCTATTTTACTGAGATAAGATTCGTAGCCAAGCTTAATTTATTTTGCTGAAATATGACTTGTAAACAAAAAAGATTTATTTGTAATATTATTATTATTATTATCATTATTACTCTAATGAAACACGACTGGTAAGCAAGATAGTTTACTGAATCAAGAATAGCAGAGACCAGTTTTTTCTCCCTCACTTAAACCATCCGCGACTGAGCTAGTCTCTACCTATATACTACCTCATTTTTTTAAGAGTTATGTTTACACGATACAAAATTTGCAAATGGGGACTGTCATTTTCTATAACAAGATTGGTAAACAATGCAGTCTTTCGTTTCCATTCACTCATACGAACGGCAATATACTCACATTCCACTGAAAACAGCAGACAAAGGAATCTTGTCTTATTGAAAGAGAACTTACAAGAAGGCGATTTCATCTCGCAGAAACAGGCTTGGCTGGCAAGGTCGTCTTATCGTGCTAAAACAGGTATCACCATCATGGGAACTTTCATTTACTGTCCGACAAAATATCCACTAATATCGGTTTTTATTTTTTTCCCATTTATCGCACGACGATGCCTTTTCCTTTCAATCTCGCTACTTCCAGATAATTTTTAGTTAAACCTTGGGGAGATCGTTGGCAGTGATGGGGTTAGTAACTGCTCCATTAACCCCATCACAATTCACTCTCTCTGGGCTGAATTATATCGTCTGGAGATAGCAAGTATGAAAAAAAAATGCGTCATTGGATTGTGATAATAGTTCACGTGATATGGACACTTATTTATCATGTAAATTAGTTAACCCTTTGAAGACTTTTTTTTTTTTTTTTTTTGAGGAGGGGGGGACATTCTTTCTACCTCATGACAATTCTGTTCAGCTTGGTTGGGACTTTTCAGGTTGGTGGGTTTATAATGTTCTTTAACTCATTCACTAACTGAAGTAGACACTTCAAGACAATGAAATCGTGTAACAGGAACAACATTCTGTCACACTATACATTATCCAATCCTATATTACTCCCTCAGGAGCGTATGGACCCTAGGACAAGCTACTCAGTCCCGATATATGAGGCAAAGGTGACAAACTTATCTCGCCCCTAAGTGAGGCAGCAAAAAATATACATATATAAATAAAAATAAAAATAATAATAAGAAGAAGAACAGAATAAAAATAAAAATCGCCTGACTGACGGGGTTATGATCCTATATATAATTCCTTGTCCAGGCTGTGGATTCTCTTCTGTCTTGCCGACCTGGATTTGTGTTGACTGTGACCTCAACCTTTACCCATTTAAACTTGACATTTTATGAGCCTGTTCCTGTCATGCCGACCAAACTCGTGGCAGATTCTTTCTTCCCCGCCAAGGAATGTAATAGGCTATTACATTACCTCGCACTCTGTTGCCAGTTTCGTAATCACTCAGTCACGCTAACCACTGCACGTGTTCCTGACGCAAAGTATTTTTTTTTTTGGGGGGGGGAAGGGGTTGGGGTCTGGGGAGGGGTGGGGGGTAGTTCTTCATTTACCATTCATTACAAGCGGCAGCACTAGGAAACGATCTCGCTGAAGGCTAAGCAGGAATGAGTAGAATATGGCTAGTTATCATAAACAGGCATGCAGAGTGAAATGACTATTGTTGTCAGAGATGAGGACTGATACAAGGCAGTGTATTGTAAACGGGTCCACATGGAATTACACAATGAAAGGGGAGAGATATAAACACCTTATTACGAGATCTCTAGTGAACAAAATCGTATTGAGATAACCACAATTATATATACACTGTAAGTAAAAAATAATCCTATTGATGAGGTGAATTTGGATTGTTTCCTAGCTTCTTTACCATGAAAGGCCTTTTCTAAGCTAAGCAAAATCGTCTGGTGGAAGTTGGAGTATAATATAAAAGACGTCCTCTTACTGAAAGATGTATGAAGTCTGTTTCTAACTACATCATTACAAGAAGTGCCTATGCTGAAAGAAATCGTCTGGAAGGAGGAACAGCAAGCCAAAAAAATAAATAAATAAATAAATACCCTATCGTTTACAATGGTTTAAGGAAGCCTTTCTAGATACAAGGAAAGTAAGCTACACAGAGAGCACTTATAATGCAGTAAAGTAAGAAACTGTCCTGGTTTCTAGACTAAGAATGCAAACCAGACAGAGTACTTATAAAAGAGAAAATGATCACAAATTTGTTATAGTAGGTTTCTAAGCTCAAGGAACGTTAACTGCATATACAACAAACCATAAAAACCGAAAAAAAAATAAGAAAACCCTTGTGCAGAGGAAAGGGGATTGGAACTGGCATACAGCACCTGTTCCATATGTAGCCTTCATCCTTGCGTCACGGCAGAAAAGACTGTCTTTCGTCACAAGTTGTTTCTGCTGCCGAATGAAATCGTGAGGAAGTGGCAAGAATAGAAGAAAATTATATACTACTGTAGAATGTGAAGTTAAATAGTGCCCTAATCCTCATTTTCCAGCGGGAAGACTGTGTTTCCCGCCAAAAGATGCTTCTGATGGCTTGGGAAACTTACCATGCAAGGTTAATGCAGTCGTCGAGAGGTGGCAGGCACGGGATAAAAAAAGAACTTCCTCTGGCTGAAATCTTTAAATAGTGGCCCGATCCTCATGTTACTGCAGAAGGATTGTGTTTCCCTCCACGAGCTGTTTCTGCCGACTGGGAAAACTTTAAGTGAACTCGCAACTTAATATCCAAATGAAATCGTGAGGAAGTAGCAACAGAAGGATAAAAATGGTGTCCTCAGGCTGAAATCTTTTAAATGGTGGGCTGATCTTCACGTTACTGCAGAAAGATTGTGTTTCCGCGTTGCAACTCGCTGCTCCTGGCCGGTCGGGGAAACTTACCGCGAACTCGTAACTTAAGGCTAACGAAGCATGGCGTTATCGTTCCGCGTAAAAATGTTGAAATTCTGATGGGCCGGCGATAACTTCCCTCTGCTGCGCCGCTCCTCTGCTCTTTGTTCCCGAATATTTCACACTCCGGTTACCCAACTCCTGGTGACCCCGGCCTCACCCACCCACACCGTCTTGAAAAATCGCTTGGAAAATTTTCGATGTGCACCTTGGCTCCATACCGGATCTGGCCGTTATAATATACTTTGAGAAATTTTTGGAGGTTTGGAACTGGTGGTTGCGTCATCTGTTAATACAAATATCTGTTACCCCCTGCTGTTGGCGTTTGTCTGTGCATCTATTCAGGCTCTGTTTATTGAAACCTTGACCTAGAAACCTCATTTCTTGTAGGTCGGGAGGAACTGAACACACAGTTGTTGTTATTGCTGTGGACCCAAGTTCATCTGAACGTGAAGTCGGTAGGTGCAGGCTTAAACTGTCCTTCTCTTGCAGTCCACCAACCTCCTTTCGGGGAATAGGAAGGATGTTGAGGATTGTCTGTATAACCGTACAATTGAGCCACCTGGTTATACGAGTTCCACTGCGTACATTCGTCCCTCTCCAGCACAGAACACTCCGGTGTTTAGGGTAGTTTCGATTCTGAAGGCATGGTACAAGAGTTCAGGGTCACTAGAGTCAAAAGAAATCTATCCAAAGCGGGAGATTAGACCCATTTTCGGGGGTATTCTGGTTACATTTTTGTGGTTTTATTCAGATTGGGAAACCTATTATAGCGAAAGAGTTAAAAAAAATCCCCATTAGCCCCTTCAGGACCATGATAGCTTCTTTATAGGTCTCTTACTGCCATAAGATTGTTTGATTTGGCTTGGGGAAGACCTCTCGTACTGCAGGTGTAATCATGAATCGTGTTTTAAACATGTTTAGAATTCCTTATTTTCAAGAAGCATCATCACTGAATATAAATTCGTACTTAAAATATCTGGATCTTTTTATCGCTGTGCACATCACCCTTGAATTAAAAAATGTGTGCCTCTCTCTCGGTCTGAATTTAATATCGAAAGCATCCAAAAGCTGTATAAGGGTTTTCATACATTCGTGATCCTGAGAGTAAGCGTCCTCGTTCCTATAACAATGCATCCCCAAATGGCCACCTTATTTAGTGTATCCATTCTCCTCTCCCCCACTATCACACATACCATCAAGGAAACCCCAAGGACCGCGGCCACTTGATGTCTCTTGCATTCCTCCTCCGTGTATGATGGGGTTTTAACAGCTCGCCTGTGGGTATAAATGAGATGTAATGGCTTTCCACTATACATTTTAAACGAAGATGCCCTTCTTTGCAAATACTCTTGTTCCTCCAGCCTTTCTTTCATCATCATCACCATTACCATCTCGGTGCAAATTTCCATCAAAGAGGTTGAATGAGGTAGAATCCATAACCAAAAATACTGCAACAACAAGAGTAGGACCAATTAAAAAGTGCAGCCTTTGCCGTGAACCGCACTCATTTACATATCATGCGAACCTTCAAAATCCTGTCTTCATAAAAAAATATATATATATATATATATACAAGCACGTCAAATTCTCAGGCCATTACTACTGTACTGCCACGAACAAGTGAAATGCCGTGTAGACCTTTCAATAACCCACCACAGCGTGAAGTTGTTCCACATGTAATTATGCAGAGAAGGAGCTTGGTGTACTACCCTTTGCCTACCGACTCATCCAAACGTTTGTGTTCTGTCTTCAACTAACTTTTAAAGATGCTCAACACCGTCCTTTACGGAAGGCGCTGCACACTACTCGGTTAGACATTCTCCTGGTGACCTATACCTTTGTGATTTTTCGTTTTTGTTTTTGGATCCTACCCACTTCTTTGAAAACAGAGGGATGAGGCGCCGTTAAAGTATGAAGGAATGAAACTCCTGGAGTCCAAAAAATCTTAGGGAGTGACTGAGAGACGGGGCCATTCAAAGAGAGTCTCCTGCATCTAAAGGTCAGTCTGGTAATAAGTACCTTTATATGGTGGAACTCTATTTCGGGGCGTTTGTTCATACAGTTTACCAACCTCTGATACACTGAAACACCCACATACAAAACTTCAACTATAATATGCACTAATACTAAAGACAGCGATTCGTAATTCACTCTAAGCCGTCAGTTGGAGAGGTTTAATTCTACCTCTAAATCTCCCTTCCAGAACAAGTACAGTCCAGTAGCTGACCTCGCATGGACTGAGAGCGATGAGGACGGGTATTGAAGACTGAATAAAATAATGTTAACCTAATTAAAGTAAGCGAGGTCAGCGATTTTCTCTGTTATCATTCCTACTCCACACAATGTTATTCAGCTTAAGAGAAATTTTTGGTGAGGAAGTTGCTGGAAATTGATTATACTCTTGAGTCCTCTTAAGAAATGCGCATTACTTCTCGTGAGTCTCTCTCTCTCTGTCCACATCTTTTTTACAATATTTAAAATGTAATCATACACACTGATTATTAAGGGTACTAACTGAGTTAGTAGGCTATGACACAGTCGGCTGAAATGTAGGTTACCAAATAATGCGTTAGAAATAAGCTCTTCTAAAACGTAACCTCCCCACCCTCTCCCTCTCTTATCATACTGTCATTTGATTCCAGTTTATGGCGATGTCCCGGCGCTCCCCTCAGCCTCTCCCACGACCCCTGACCCCTGACCCCCGGAGGCTGGGGTCAAGGGGAGATGTCCAGCTGATCACGGGATAACAGGGGGAGGGGTCAGTGGGGATATGTGGGTGGGGGAAGAGATAGAGTGGGAAGGAAGCCGGAGAAGGAGTAAGAGAATAATGATGGTGATGGTGATGATGATGATGTTGATGATGATGATGAAAGGGCAGAGGGACGAAGTAATATTAAACAACAGATGTGGAACGGGGAAGGGAAGATGTCGAGGGAAGGAAAGGATACTGAAGAGAAAGAAAAGAGAGAAGGGTTACATCAGTCGGGGATTATGGGATGGGTAATGATTAAGAGGGAGAGGAAGTGGAAGGGAAGAAGAAGAAATTAAGAAGGAAGAAGTGGAAGAGGGTTGAGAAATTTCGAATGATAGTGGAAAACGAGTGACAAGAAGTAGGGAAGAGGGGGAGTGACATATGGAGTGAAGAGGAGAAAGATGAAGAAATTATTAGGGAAAAGGAAGAGGTGAGATCAGAGGATTGAGATGATAGGGAAGAGAAGGGAAAGGAGAAGATAAAGTAGAAGGAAAGGAAAGAGTAAAATCAAAAGGGAAAGTAGGAAAAGGATGTGAGAGGAAGATGGAGAAGGGTCGAAAGTAGGGGGGTGAATGAGGCAAAAGTGAGAAGAATAAGGTATATGTAAGACAGGAGTAGAGGGGAAGATGAAAGACTGTAGAGGTGGGGCGGGAGGGAAGGAAGGGCTGTGGCTATGGGAATGGTACGGGAAAGGATGAAATGAGGATACAAGGGAGGGAAATGATGAGGAGGTGGGTGCTGTGGAATGAGTGGACGGGTATTAATAAGAGAAGTGCTTACGGTGGGGGAGGGAGTGACGATGGCAGGAGAGATTGGATAGCAAAAGCAAAAAGAGAGGAAAGGGCAGTAAAAGAGGAGGAGGGAAGGATATTATCGGGAAAGAACAGGAGGAATGGTTATGGGAAAGGAGAAGAAAGAACAGGGGCAGAGAGAGAGAGAGAGAGAGAGAGAGAGAGAGAGAGAGAGAGAGAGAGAGAGAGAGAGAGAGAGAGAGAGAGAGAGAGAGAGAGAGAGAGAGAGAGGAGGACGCAGTGATGTAAAGAGAGAGGCTGGAATGGAGATGAGGCAGAATAAGAATGAGGGTCGAAAAGGAAGAGGCAAGTAAAGGCAAGAGGTAGGAAAAGGTAAGAGAGGGAAGGGGCACTGGGATGGATAGGGAAAGGATAAGGATAGTAAGGATGGGTAGAAGAGAAACAAAGGTGGCAGGTATGGGTAAGAGAGGGGACACATTGATGGGGAAGGATACTATTAGGGTAGCAAGACTGGGTAGGGAAAGGATAAGATTAGAAGGGATGGGCAGGGAGAGGATGAAGGTAGCAGGGTTGGGTAGGGGAGGGATGAGAGAGGCAGGGACGAACAGAGAAAGGATGAGGGTAGCAGGGAACAATTAGGAAAGGACGAGGGTAGCAGGGATGAATAGGAAGAGAACGAAGGCAACAAAGATGAGTAGTGAATGGATGAGGGCAGCATGAATGGGTAGGGGACAAGGAGAAGGGAAGGAAGTAGGAGGGTCAGGCCGGGAGGGGGAACAGGGCAATGTGAGAAGGGGGACAATGATAATCAGTGTCTGAGTGGATGCAGGCTCTGCTCTGATAAAGATCTTTGGCTGGGGTCGTGTAAGATGTAAGTAATTTTTATAATACGTTTTCCCTAATATGGAAAGACGCTTCGGGTCGTACATCCAACTTGGCAATACAGTGTTTCGATAATATGTTACCTGCTGGAGTTACGAAGTGCTCGTCCTGCTCTCCAGTTTGTTCCTTGGTCCATTAGTGCCTCAAACACAGAGTGGCAAAACAAATGTGGCAGATGCTGACGCGTTACATGCACAAAGACAAACATGCCTGCACACGCCCACAAGCGAGTTATCTCCGCTCTCGCTCTCTCTCTCTCTCTCTCTCTCTCTCTCACACACACACACACACACACACACAGCGTTCTCGCTTGCCATCTGGTAGACGGGAGTTCGCGCCTCGCTCAGGTTGCGAAAAGTTTCACTGACGAAGTGGGTGGTTACTGTCCCCCTTGAGCAAGGGGATGGGTGTGTGCGTGTGTGAAGGTCACAGCCTTGCCCATAGATCGGACTATATGAGCTCTCAGCTCCCTTCCGGGAGGGTAAAAGCTGACGATCACTACCATCAAGTGATCCTGACCGACCCGGTGAGTTACACACACATACGCACATACACAACCAGGAATGTAACGTACCACATTTTTACACACACACACACACACACACACACACACACACACACACACACACTACCCGGAACCCTCCCTTTCTCCCCCGCACCACACACAACTGAGAATGTAAGTATCCCTCCACATTCCCACTCAGCTCAGTCTCAATAGAGGGGTTAATAATGAACCCCGCCCCAAGCATGTTATCTCCAAGTGAACCCCCCAGTTGCCCCACCCTGCCCCTTCACGCCCCACCATCGACCAGCCTCACCAACACCAGCTGAAGGAGAAGAAGGGAGCGTTTGTGTTGTACGAAGGGAGAATAGCGGTGATCTTTGTTGCAGGAGTGAAGTTTGGAGGGTTTGTGTTGTGGGAAGGAAGAATATGGACGGTTTGTGTTGTGAGAAGGAAGAATATGGATGGTTTGTGTTGTGGGAAGGAAGAATATGGATGGTTTGTGTTGTGGGAAGGAAGAATATGGATGGTTTGTGTTGTGGGAAGGGAGAATATGGATGGTTT
>JAGKTI010042476.1:0-10103 GCA_018397915.1 Birgus latro
AACAGTGTAAGCAGAAGGATTAGTTGTTAGGAAAAGGTCAAGTATGTTGGAATTCTCTCCAAGGCGGTCAGGAATACGGGTAGGGTGCTGTACAAGCTGCTCTAGGTCATTAAGGATAGAAAAGATGTAGGCTTGTTCACCAGGTGGATCAGTGAAAGGAGAGGAGAGCCAAAGGTGGTGGTGAACACTGAAATCTCCTAAAATGGAGATTTCAGAGAAAGGAGAAATGGGTAGAATGTGTTCCATCGTAGCAGTAAGATAGTCAAAGAATTTTTGATAGTCAGTAAAATTAGGAGATAAGTAAACAACACAGATATATTTAGTCAGAGAATGACAGGAAAGCCGAAGCCAGAGAGTAGAGAATTCAGAAGAATCAAGTTCAGGAACACGAGAGCAAGATAGATCGTTGCGTACATATACGCAACATCCACCTTTGGCTTTGAAACGAGAATAGAGAAAGTAGGAGGATACAGAAAAGGGTTTGCTGTCAGCTGCCTCAGACAGCTGAGTCTCAGTGAGAAAGAGAAGGTGAGGTTTAGAGGAGAAGAGGTGGTGCTCGACAGCGTGAAAGTTAAAGGAAAGGCCACGAATGTTACAGAAATGAAGAAGGAGTGAGTCAGACAGTGGTTCCAGGCAGCTCTTTGAGTCGTCATAGGGAGAGGGAAGGATGGTGGGGGCATTTATGGTCCCCCCCCCCGGGGACTCCGAGGCATGATTTTTGTGCGCCATTTTGAAGATAATTTTGAAAAGGAAGTGTAGTGTGTATGTAGTTTGGTGTTGACAGTTAGAGAAACTTGTATTGGAGAGCATGCTGGTCTACTCTCTGTGTAACTGAGACACTGAAAAAGTTCAGCAAAGGAGGATGGTCAGGAACATGTCCTGAGGGCTGATGAAATGGGAGCTCCAGCTCTCCCTCTCATCAGCTTTCCATCCTCCTTGGGAGTACTGCCCTGCTCAACTGGTGCTACAGTCTCCTCACCTGAAATGACAACAATCCTATGTTGGTACTACAGTGAAGAGTGATGATTATATCATACTTATTTCATGATATGAATGGTTTCCTGTACACCAGGAAACCATTTACTACATTGGGTGGTAACCATATGAGGCATCCGGTTCCAGAGGGGCGTAACCTAAAAACCATGGTTTTTCACTACAGCGGTTTAAAGTAGATGAACGGTTTTCATCATGATTTTGTTACAATTATTATGTTATTATGATACCTATAAACTCGTCTCGGCTAGTACTTTCCAGTGCAATGTATTTCTTTTCTTTTTTCTTTTTTTTTCTCTTACAGCAGTTATTCTGCACCCCTACCTAACTAGCCCTCATA
Organism: Birgus latro; assembly: GCA_018397915.1. Taxonomy (NCBI): domain Eukaryota; kingdom Metazoa; phylum Arthropoda; class Malacostraca; order Decapoda; family Coenobitidae; genus Birgus; species Birgus latro. Next base: position 1,334 of record JAGKTI010042476.1, read on the forward strand.
AACTACTAATGGTTGAACCAAATAATGCAACCTAACACATTATTAATAAGAAAATAGGGACCTGTGAAGATTTCAAAATGCTATGAGCTTTATTAATTTTTAAAATGTGATTTCTACCAATTTTCTTATTTAAAGTTCGTACAGGTGACCTTTAATAAGTTAACAGTTGATTAAATACTGAAAATAATATAATATGAACACTTATCAATCCCTCGTCGCTAGTACTGTTTCTATAAGTTCATGGGGTGAGGGGTGGGGGTGGGTTAATAATCCAGGAAGTCATCATCCAGGTCAGACTAATGAATGCCTGACCACTGTCTCATTTCTTCTAAACAACGTGTTTTCCCCAAGTGTCAGACTTTCTTGCACGTTTCCTAGTATATGCACTGGACGTTGGTCCTCACTCTCACTCTCAGAAGAACTCATTTTCCACATAAAATAACAAAAATATGGAGAGGACACAAAAGTTCATGGTCACACAGTGCGTACTAAAGGGGCGGCTGCCAAGCCACTACGGTAAGAGGCACATGATTGGCTGAGCTTGGGGATGACGGCACTGATGGCTGTGTGAGGTGCGCTCATTGGCTGGCTGGCCCAGACTTGGGGGTGCTGGATACGCCCGTCTGGGAGCTGTAAAACATTTCTCATCCAAGGTTTGTGGACCTGAAACCACCTGACTTCCAACCCTATTGTCCCCCACATTAAGGCTGCATTTCCCTTGAAATTTTCCACCATGTGGTGTAGCTGGCTTTGAGAACACTTTCCTGCTTCTAACACAAAATGGTGGATTTGAGGGTTAAGCCCCTCTGGAACCAGACGCCTAATATAACCAAATTTTGGCGCCTTGTGGTGTAGCGGGTAATTAAGGCACTCCAATCGGATTGAGCTGGTGAAGGTTTATATCCAAGGGGTGGCTGGGGTTTATTGCTCAAGTAATGCCACTCAGAGATGAGTGAGGCGGGTCACTATCATCTTAAATGTTAGGACCAACTTGAATAGCCCTGGGCTCCTACGCTCCTCATGGGGCAACGCAGGATTGGATGATGGATGGATGGATATGTTAGTGAGATGGGAATAAATAAATTAGTAGTAAATCAAGTAATCCCTACATGAACAGTAGCTGCTTACAAACAGCATTATTTCAAGGTTATGAAAGGGCAGTGAACAAGGTACCGTACCGCAAACCCCCGTGCATGTTACTGGGTGCAAGTAGGGGAGAATGCTTACTGCAGATGTATAATCAAGGACCACAGCTGGTCTACTGTTCCACTGCTTCTGCTTCATGATCAGGGAATATCCATCACTTCCCTCCCTGACACTTCAAAGAGAATGATCTACTGGCAGAGACATATTCCAAACCTCGCTCAATTTAGGAAATTAGCCAGCAAAGGGAAGAAACAGGTGAAATATCATGCAAAGTTTTATCCCTGATTATGCATTTACTAGATAACTGAGCACCTAAGAGAAGGTATATGAGAGTTCCTAGCAAACCTTCCTTGGCAGTTTATTTAGCATATTACTCCTTAATGTTCTGCGTATGAGGACCAAGGATGAGATGGGAAGATGGAGTAGTGAGGTATATGAGAGATAGGGTGTAAGTTGGGAGAAGGGTAGTAAAATGGCAGGGAACAGGGCAACATGGAGATGATTTGTTTGTGACCACCCTTTATAGGATTAGGGCATCTGGCTGGAGATAGAACAGAGATAGATAGAGACATTCTGGGTACGTCATATATATTTCCAAGACTGGCACAGCTTGCATCAACAACATACAAAAGGCTTCTCAGGTGTTATGTGTATAATTAATCACGTATGAGGTGCAATGGAGTCTCTCATGCTACTTAAAATAAAACTTTTTCAAAGAAGGAAAGTTACCAGCCCAGCACTCCCACAGTTTTAGTTACTTTCTGTGACATGCAGAAATATGTAAGTCTTTCTCCCCTATCACCTGGACTAAAACATCTGAACAAAGTGTTAGAATATTAGGTATCATCATCAATAAAGAAAATATCTATTAGGTGCAGTGAAAAACAGAGCAAAACAAAAACTAATATAATTTCAACAGCACACATAAACAAAATGAGAAAACAATTTTCAATTACTTAAACACACAAAAATGATGTCAAGTGTTGAAATTTTCTCAAACCAAAAACCTTAAACCAATAAAAACAACTAAAAATGTAATAATACCTAAATTGTCGAATATGTCTGGAGGCTGCATCCCGGGCCCATCTGTTGAGTGGCGGAGACAGTTAGCAACACAAGCCCAGAGGGAAACAAGGTAGTACAGTTAACCCCTGTCGGGCTGATTCTTGGTAAGGCAGTTTACCTCCCCTAAGGCACTGTTTTACAACCAATGTAAAGTGTACCTCACATGAGGCCTGCAGCTCAGCCTGTGCAGACCTTTGTTGTGCCTCATGTGAGGTCGGCAGCTCAGCAAGGGTTAACTCCTTCATGCCAATGACATACTTAATTCTTGCTAACACCAAACAAATTTATTAAGCTTAGGAAGGATCTCTCATACTAAGGGGGATAATGAAGACTGTACAGTATTTACAATGCACAACAGAACAATGTTTGCCAGCTGACCTTTGCATATTTCTGTGGCACAAGGTGAGACACAGCCTCCTACACATGCATGCGGGAGCTGAGGCAAATACCACTTGTCTGGCACCTCTGTGGATTTATGGGCTGCAGTGGGTGAGCTGATGGAGTGACAGTTGCCTTAAGTCACTTCTGACATTTTTTGACATGGATCTCTCTGCCCCCCCCCCAAAAAAAAAATCAAGACACTGCATTATTTCCATTTATATTCCTTATGGGTGGTTAGAAGGACTTGACAAAGGAAGAGAGATGAATCTATATGATATTTTATTAGTTAAAGGATGTGATAAGATATTTTATCCTCATCCAGCCCTCTTCTGGTGTTTCAATTTCACCACCATCCTGAAACTTCTTCAATTGCTTCTATACACATCTGTCTGTCACACTAACAATGCTTGAGATTTCTTTAAATGGATTCTGTTCCTTGTGCAAAGTAACCCTGGTTATACAGTAATCTGTTCCTTAGTCATGCCCTTTCCACCAATTAGGGAAACAAATGAGAACAATAGTGCATCTCAATAAAAACTTGTCAGTGTCAGAATAATCTTTTAAAAATACACACACACAAAGTGTACAGTCACAGAGCCACCTGACGTGCGACACCTGCCTCAGCACCCTCTTGCCCACGCAGGAGGTGATGTATGACCCTTCCAGCCACAAAAATGCAAAACAGCCAGGCAATGAACCCTATATTGCCAAGCACTGCAACTCCTCCACTTCGAAAAATATCTCCTGAGCCTGATAATACATTCTACAGATACTACGAATAAAATGAAAAATACATCACCGGAGTGAGGTGGTTAACCCCTTCAGTCCCTTGATGTATTATACAGTAATCCCTCCATTATCCAACATAATAGAGCCAAAGGCATGTCCGGATGTTGGTTTTGTCCGGATATTGGTCCTGAAGCTCCAGCACTGGTTTTTCATGACCCTAACCTAACTTAATCTAAATCAGAAAACTACTTTCCTACCTCCCTAGTGGACATGTATAGCACTTATTTAGGTCCCTTTTCACATAAATAATGCATACATAGCATGAATTTATTGAACTTTAACCAAAAAATGATGATTTAGGGGTGAGTGAGTCATAGGAGCTCAGAACTTGCCAGCATAGTATAAGTAAGTATCGGACATGGAAATCATCTTTTCTCACATTTTATGCACTAAATTATTGGATACAAAGCATCAAATACAGTAAATGACGTTAATTGCTACCAGAAAAATGGTTAGGTTAGGTTAACTTAGGTTAAGTTTGGTTAGGTTAGGTTAGGTTATGACCGGACATCAAATTCACTGCTTCAACCTTTTTCATAGCTGGTGCACTTAATAACCATGCATGAAAGAATTAAATTAAAAGCAGGAAATTATGATTAACACAATGTTAGGTTAGGTTAGGTTAGGACCGGACATGAAATTCACTGCTTCCACCTTTTTTCTAGCTGTTTTACTTAAGAACCATGCATGGAAAAATTAAATAGGAAGCAGGAAATTATGATTAACATTTAGGGTAATTTTTTAACACATGTACAGCATGATGAAAACAGGTTAGGCATGAAAATCTTTATGGTAACCATAGGTTAGGTTAGGTTAGGACCAGACATGAAATTCACATCTTCCACCTTTTTTCTAGCTGCTTTACTTAAGAACCATGCATGGAAAAATTAAATTGCAAGCAGGACATTATGATTAACATTTTTGGTAATTTTTTAACACATGTACAGCATGATGAAAACAGGTTAGGCATGAAGTTAGGGTACTTACAAACAAAAAGCGGCCGTCCTGATGTAATAACCCACTCTATCATCTCAGACTCTGACAGGAAGACGTTGCACCTGACACACCTTTCCAACTGAGAATCACCAGCACTTCTCACCAACACTTTCACCGAGGTTTTTTTTTTTTTTATAACTGGAATAACATCATTTCACTGCACTAACAGTAAATTCCCGTGTGGTCTAGTGACGATCCCTGGAGAATTTAGTCGCTGTCAGAGTCCGAGATGAGCAGACGGAGGCGGCGTAGGGGCATCTTGGTGCGACGTGGTGATACGCTATCCACTACAGAGGACTCCAAAGATAGACGCAAACTAACATCCAGTTGTGATTCAGCCGTGCCTGATGTGCTGAGCTGTGGATCGGAGCTAGAAGGCCTGTCTTCGTGAGATGATGGTGTGGAGCGAGAGTGGACGACGGCGGGGTTGACTGGCCTGAAAAAACTCTCAATGGTTGATTGACGCAAAGGACGACGATTTTGACGATTAATGATGCGTTGCCTGAAACCTCGCGCTTGACTCGCCAATTCCAATGACCCCATCTCTCTGTTGCAGTCCGGGTGTTCTAGGTAGTCAAGGATGAACTCCACATAGTGCCGGATTGTGCTCAGCCTGGGGATCGTTGGGGCAGTTGCAACCTGTGAGGAGTCCGCATCATCATCGCTGTCCTCGTCAGAATCTTCCTGCTGGGTACTGGGACCAGCAACAGTAGATGCGATCTCGGTATCAGACATGATCTGATACCCAGGATCGCCCTCGTCGTCATCCAACCACTCGCGCACTTCGTCGACATCCACATAGTCTCCACCCGTACGAAGCCTTGCATGAAAGTCATCCACGTCAAAACCCAGAAAATCGTGCACCACGTCACTTCCATGAAGTAGGCGAGACCAACCATTTTCTAAAGTCTTGACAGAGACATCATTCCATGCATTTGCCCAGTTGTAGATGGCAGACTTGAGGGTGTATCGGCGAATGTTTTCTAGTGTTTTTTGTCCTCGCATGTCACATCCTTCCCTGCGATCGTCCTCGTCCTCGTACACAACCATCACCTCGTCCAAAAACTTCCGTCGGTATAGCCTCTTCGTTGCCACAATCACTCCCTGGTCCATTAGTTGGATGAGAGCAGTTGTAATAGGTGGCAAAAACAGACACCATTCTCTGCCACCAACTCCTTGTCTGACGGATGCGCAGGTGCATTGTCAAGAATCAGGAGGGCCTTTACCTGGTCTCGTCGGATTTTCAGTGTCTCCGTCTGATAACGAATGACCTCCTTAACAAAGTGTCGGTGGAACCAATTCTTGAAGATCTTGGTTGTGAACCAAGCCTTCAGAGAATGATACCACACGACAGGAAGGGCATTCATTAACCCACGAAGGCACCTAGGCTGCTTTGCATGGCCTACAATAACGGGCTTGAGCCGGTGCATGCCGTTAGCATTGGCACAGCACAAAGCAGACACACGTTGCTTCGAGAGCTTGGGGCCAGGTAAACGCTTCTCCGTCCTCTCAGCGAGAGTGTTTTTGGGTATTGAACGAAAAATAGGCCAGTTTCGTCAGCGTTGTAAACTTGACCAAGAGTGAGGCCCTCCCTATCAATCAAGCCATTCACCTTCTGCCGAAACTGTTCTACTCCTTTGTCGATAGCGTCCACAGCTTCGCCATGGGTCTTACGGTTGGTAAGTCCGTGTCGTAACTTAAACGCAAAGAGCCAACCTTCAGATGCCTTGAAGTCTGGGGCGTCGTGTAGCCTTGCGAACTTTTCAGCAGCAGCTTTCAGCTCCGTTCCACGTACCAACACACCAGCAGCTCGTTGTTGTCGATACCAAATCAACGTGGAGTGGTCAATGTCTGTATACTTAGGAGTAAACATCACCTTCCTCTGCACGTTTCGTCTGGTCTTCGATGCGAAATCAGCCGTGTACTGCTGTAGTTTGTCTCGGGACTTCTTGATATCAAACAAGGTGGAGCGAGAGAGGTTGAACTCACGTATGATGCGCCCTGTTGACCAGCCGGCGTCCACCTTGTCCAATATCTGCCTCTTCTTCTCCAGAGTCAGAACCACTCTCTTCCTCTTCTCAGGAGGTGGGGCCATCATCACACACATGATGAAGAAGGTGAAGAGCAGTATCAAGCACTGTAGGAGGTAGGGTATCACCACAAAAGCAATCACTTCGGCCGCCATTTTCGGAGTTGTTCACAAGGGAGGAGGGGAGTGGGTAATGGCGACCGATAGTGGCGTCACGAGTGTAAACAGAAGGGATCGGTGCACGTGGGAAATTCAAACTGACGCGGTCCCAAAAAAACGAAAAATAATCGATTTTTTTCGGATTTTTTGGCATTTTGGGGGTTGGGCAGCCCAGAATGTCCGGTTAGTGAGTATGTCCGGTTATTGGACGTCCGGATATTAGAGGGATTACTGTATTTCTCTTCCTGCTATCACCTGACAATTTTCTGTAGCTCTGGAAAGATGTCTAATTGAGAGTACAATAAAGGAGATTAGAAGCAAATTTCATTAACCCCTGAAGTAGTGGAGTCTTCTATAAACTGGAGAAAAAAAAAACTGTCTGGTGGCAGCAACTGTAAAACAATATGGATGTCATCAATGTGAAGGAGTTAACACCCCTTCATCTTATCCCTCACTGGGCTGGCAGGATGAACCAACACTACTGTTACAACATTTCTGTCATCATCATCATCATCATCATTTTCATTACCATCATTATCATCATCATCAACTTCAAGCTATGATATAAGGTACAAAACAGAATGAACTGAACTGTAGAAACAGAATAAGAAATGAGGAGTTGGATGAAGTGAAGACTTACATCAATACATGGGAGCTGTAATGTGCAAATGTGGATGAATGGACAGTTCAGTAAGAGAGAACACATTAAGGAATAATTCTTCCTTAAGGTGAATAAAATCAGCTGGTGGTGGCCTAACAAGATGAAGATTAACATCGCCAGAGTAAAGGAGGTAACAGGAAGCTTTTGTGCTAACTTACTTTGGGCTCATAAGCAAAAATGAACACAAAAATATGACAAAATAAAATAGGACTTTATTGTATTCACACCATCTAATGACTTTGTTTGCCTACCAGCCAAATCAGGAATGCGAGAGGTGCCATAGTATAGTAACAAGGAGCATTACTGAATGTGGGGTGAAAAAATACACAAATAAATACAGAACATAAAAACCGATCCTAATTTTTCTCTCGTAATGTGTTGGGGTCCAAGGCTAAACTACTATATATAGAGAGAGAGAGAGAGAGAGTATATATAGGAAAATTAATAAATAAAATGTATATTCAAGAACTGTTCATCTATTCTGATATGTAACTGCAATGGTAATATATACTGTATACCGTATATATTTTGCTGGCAGGTGGGGGCACTCACCATCTACTCACTCGATGTAGTGCTGCTTTGGGTGTCTGCCCTTTCCTCTCTTCCTTCCTTCCTCTCCCATCTTTCTTTCCTTCATTCTATCCTCTTCCTTCTGCCTATGGATAACTTTACACTCCTTCTTCTGACTTTCTTTCCTTAATTCTTTCCTCTTCCTTCTGCCTATGGGTGACTCTACACCAAGTGACAAGCCAAATGATTTCCTGTACACCAGGAAACTATTTACTGTACTATGCTGGGTGGTAACCATATAAACAAATAATGGCATCTGGTGGTTTATTAGGTAATTAACAAGCTCCAATCAGACTGAGCTTGAGTAGGTTCATATCCATGGGGTGGCTGGGGTTTATTGCTCACATAATGCCACTCAGGGATGAGTGAGGCTGGCCACTCTCAGCTTAAATGTCAGGATCAACTTGCATAGCCCCGGGCCTCTACGCTCCTCATGGGGTAGCATAGGATTGGATGATGGATGGACGGATATACGGTATATACAGTAATACCTCGATATACGATTCCCCTAGATGCTCTACCCTGGCTTAACAATAGGGGTAGAAATACCACCATATCCTGCCTAATGATGGCCAAACCCCGGTTTAAATTTTTTTTTTTTTTTACCAATTTTGATGATATTCTAGACTAAAATTGTGTGTTTAGGTTGATTTATAAACTGTTTTTATTTTCAGACTTAGATTAGTGAGTTTTAGCCATAGGTGGGGTGAACATTGTCATTTTGGGGTGCAGTTTACTAAACATGATTTTTTCCAGACTTTTATTTGATGATTTTCAGATTTTATTTGTTGGTTTAAGTAAGTTGTTTACAGTTGTTAAGCTTATGTTGGCTTCTTTTACAGCTGTTAGGCCATTTATACTGGCTTTAAACTTGTTTTTGGGCTCATTTAGGTAGGTTTTGGACTTGGTTGGGGGGAAAAATCCAAAGCTGAAAAACGCATTGCATTACATGTTAAATCTACCCCGATATACAA
>JAGKTI010042477.1:0-10103 GCA_018397915.1 Birgus latro
CATGGGCTTGGGTTGCGTGCAGGAACCCAACTTGGTGAGAAAAGTTCCCGCACAAACTTCAACTCCAACACCCCCTCTCCATTGCAGTGAGTTCCTCACTTCCTGCAGTATTAATACAAAGCACATTGGTTGAGGAGGATGAAGGTCACTGCAATAAGAAAACAATAGGCAAAAACTGACACTCATTGTAACTTAAGACTAGGTGTTAAATGACACAATGCTGGTAAAATTTACATGTTACATATATGCTGACTCAAGAATGGCATCATTGTTACAAAAATGAAGAATTCAATTACATGTGCTGGGACAACCATTGCTCTCGTATCATGATGTAAGTGCAACGAGGTTATACACATTACAAAACACCTTAACATGCCTTGGGGTACAAAACACTGCAATGTCATGGTACATCGTTTTCTAGGTTTCTTGGAGCGTACCTAGTGCGCTGCGGCCTCTCCAGGGGAGGGAGAGGCTGAGGGGTCTCCCCTTTGTGGTTGTCCTCCCGCCGGGGACCACCCTAAACGTGCATGGTGGGTGTCTGCTCCCCTGTCTCCTCATAGGGGAGGAGGTGGCAGCGATTCCTGAGGGGGGCTTGCCCACTGCCATCCAGCCACACCAGGTATTGCCTTGGGGCTGGTGTGTCAACAATAACCTCTACACGGTCCCACCGTCCCGTCTCCTGGTTCTGTAGGTGCACTCGCTGGCCTGAGTTGAGAGGGGCGTGGTCGTGTGCTGTCTGGTTGAATCTCATGGCCGCTGCATCCCCAGTTTTGGGCCGTAGCCCATTCCCTGCTTCTCAGAACCCAGGCCCACTGCCTGCTGATCCTGTAATGTTGTCTGGCAGTAGGTATGGAGTACTCTCAGCTGGTGCCCCATCAGAAGCTGGGCTGGGGACGCGTCGGTGTTGCAGGGTGCTGAGGTACTGCAATATGGCCCTGGCAGCTGCGTTCAAGTCCAGAGAGCCTCCCGGGCCAGTGTTGTTCCTCAGCACCCTCTTGACAGACTTGACTGCTGTCTCCGCTCAGGTGTTGGACTGTGGGTAATGGGCTGACCACACTCTCAGCTGCACACGCCGTGCAGGTAGGAACGCCCTCATCTCCCCCCTCACGAGGTTCCTACCCCCATCACATGACAGGACCTCCGGGATACCGAACCTTCTGAACCACTTATGAAAGGCTGTTATGAACCGTGAGCTGGCAGTGACCCTAGGCAGATGCTCCACCTCCAGCCAGCCAGTTAACCTGGCTGCATAAGCAATTTGCTCCTCCCCCTCAAGTTAGAACAGGTCAGCCACTGCTTGCTGGAAGGAGTACTCCAGTTGAGGTGTGGGCAGCAAGTTTTCCGCGGGTTGTGATGGGACATTGATTTCGCATACTTGACGGTGCCTCCCCTTCTGTTCCACCTCAGCATCTATGCCAGGCCAGTACATGCATTGCCTGGCGCGCCTGAGCAAGGAATCCCTGCCAGGGCGACCTGAATGGAGGTTGGCTAGGACCGTGCGTCGAAGGGCTGTGGGAATAATGAGTCGCAGGTGCCCCTCATTGCTTGTGTACATAACAGTGTCCCCCTGGCAGGACAGGTGCCTCCTCATCCTGTAGTATGGGCAGAATGCTATCGGTTCCTCGTCCTTCCGGTCGGCCCAGTCCCCAGTGCTCACGTGCTCATGGATAAGCCTGTAGCCCTCGTCCCGGAGTGCTTCCTCCTCCACTTAACGGAGGTCCACAATGGTGCCTTCTTTGTCGTCTAGGGTGCAGGCCATTGCTGCTGCGACTGCGGCACATGTAACCTCATCTTCTGCCAGGTCTGTCTTGTCTGGTCTGCCCTGTAGCAGGGGGTATCTTGAGAGTATGTCTGCTGCATGGTTCACCCCCACCTTCAGGTACTTTATGCAAAATGAGTACATCAGTGTCTTTTCCTTCAGGCTGAATATGAGAGGTTTGCTGATGTCTTTCAGCTCTTTGTCTTTGAAGCTCTTGGTGAGCACATGGAGGTCTGTGATGAAGGTGAGGTCTGGACATCCCAGCAGGAACAGGTGCACCATGTTCAGGCACCGGGCCGTGGCAATGGCTTCCCCCTCCAGGGATGAGTAGTTCTTCTCGGCCGATGTTAGATGGCAGCTGCCGCCCAGGGCCAGTTTCCAGCCGCCCTTGCAGCACAGGAGGGCCTCGAGACACACACTGGCAGTACTGCAGCATGACCACGAAACCAGTGCCAAGCCTGCTGAAGTCGGTGAACACTGCTGTGGGCCGTGTGGCGTTGCAGTACCGGAGGCCCTTCGTCGCAAGCTTGCCCATAGCCTACTTTGTCGACTCAAAGATGTACTGGAGTTGGCCATCCCGGTACACCACTTTCACTGATGTTTTCTTTTAGTAATTCTCTGAATGGTTCTGTGAGTGGTGCAACGGCGTGGAATGGCGCCACCTAGTTCACCAGCAAGAACCACAACTGAATATCTATGAGGCAGTGACGTGGTGGCATCTGGAAGTTGGTTATACCGCTTAGCAAGTCCTGGCTAGGCTGATACTCCTCCCAGCTGAGCAGGTAACCTGCGAAGGTCACGCTTTTCCTGCAGAAGCAGAATTTGTCTGGGCAGAGCATAATCCCATTTTCCACACACATTTGCAGGAACTGGCATGTGTGCCAGAAAGCACCAGCAAAGCTATGGTCATGCAGGAGCGTGTCACTGACACATTTCAGTTTCCCAGGGATCTCTGCTGTTGCGTCGTCGAAGCGCTAGGTAAAGGCATCCTTCCCTGCACAGTGGCCATGGGTGTGTGTCAGCAGTGGAAGTGGCCCCACTGGGTGATGAAGATGGTCAGTCTCTTGCTTTCCTCATCACTCACTGAAGCATTTGCCACACCACTATGGCTGTGCACTCCCACCATTTTCTCCACCAATTCGAACCCTTCGCAGGTGTTTGTAATTTCTTCCACAGATCGCAACGCCGGAAGTCGCCACAGCATTTCTGTTTTCATACTGAGGTTGCGTAGCCCCATCGCAAGCTATTTCGATGGCATGAAATAACTGAGATTTATAGAGCACTGGGGGCACTTAAAATCACACTCGGCCACCTTGGCTCTACATTTTACTACATATGAACACACATTATCACTGGGCCCCTGCGTGTATGTGAAGAAGTCCAGCCATGCTCCCACGGTGCATCTGGGGCCCAACACCACGCTCGTCACCACGCTGACGGCTCCTCCGTGCAAATGACCTTGAATCTATGCTTGGCCACCGGTGTGTCCACACATTGCTGCATTTCAGGATCGCACAGCACTCTCATGTAACCCGCAGCCAAGGGTGGGACCCACTTGCAACCACTGCTGTAGCACACGATGCTGTGGGCCCAGCCTCAAACTGGGATGGCGACATTCCCATAGTAGCCTCACCGGGAGTTGCAAGTGGTGCTGGCACTCGCCAATGGACCGATGTCTCCGAGTGGAGGGCTTGGTGCACCGGCTGGTAGGCTGTCCCCATCCCTGGAGGTCGCAGCTGGGGTGGTGGCGCATTGTACAGGTTGCTGTGCACTTGGTCTCCTGGCGCCACGTGGCGGAACCAGTCCTTTGTCTCTGGGTTCACCTGCTCTGGCACTGGCGGCGCCGCCACTGAGCCACCCATAGAACTCCACTGCACCATGTTGGAGTGAGGACCAGGAGGGTGATAGAAACAGCGAGGCCAGCTTGAGATTTATTCTAAGAGGTCCAGGCATGGGCGCGTCCTATCACTAGGACGGCCTGAATACTGCCCACCAAGCCTCAGCTGTGGGCCGGGGGCTCGCGCAGGAACTTCGCTTGGCAGGAAAAGTTCCTGCGTAAACACAAACTCGAACAACATTAATAATTTCGTAGTACAGTATTAGCAAAATCGCTTGTAAAATAAAAACATATCGTGTGAAAATATCTTTGACATTATATCAACTACTTACTGAACAATGTTATGCATCAACACTGGTATATATAAGGAGAGTACAGTATCGAAGATCGTACATCTTTAAACAGCGTTTGAGAAACAGTTATTTCCATTATTTATGACTAAAATGAAGCATGACATTGTTCAGCAAGTACTTGATATTAAGTCAGAGCAATTTTCGCACGATACTTATTGCAAGCGCGATTTCTCCTAATTCTACCAAAATTATACATTTCAATATTTTCAACTTCCTTGTAGGCCACAGCTCGCAAGTGGCTGATTGAAGAGGCTAACTTTGTGATCCCGGGAAAAGCTTTTATTTATTTATTTATTTATTTTATTCAACATAGGCAAGTCTTCTCGTACAAAAGTTGGGTATTATGATGGTTGCCTTTATTCAGAATAACTTGACACTTCGTGACACACCTTCTTCAGCGATTTATTCTGCAATAGCAACCTGAATAACGCAAGCAGCCTATGAGAAATTACTAAGGTGTAATAATATGCTAAATAAATCACTTAGGAGTAAATGCTACAAAGCTTCATGTGCCACACAAAATGCGACAACTATATCTTACCTAAACAGTTTAAAAAGTCTCTCCTAGGTAGTTTTTTTTTTTTTTATGTGTCCGACTCTGGGCAAAGGCTTCAGGGTCTATTTCTCGGCGGCAGTGGCCTATTCCAAGGTCCAGTAGTCTCCTACACCTCCACATGTCACCCCTTCGGGGCTAACACCCACCGTCCATACTGAATACATGCTAGGGCTGTCTACAGGACTAGTGGACTGGTATTAGCGGGGGTATTTTTACGACATGCCGGCTGGTCTTCTGGTAGATCAGGAAAGTCTGCATTTATGAAATTCAGATCCTTAAACTGTTCCCTGCCACAGCGGGGATTCGACCCTGGGTCCATCAGAACTGCGGACCGCCTCTCTACCGATTCAGCCACCGCCTCCCCGCATCCTCAGGTTCATCTGAACGTGAACCCATGGATTACATGCTTAAATTTTCCTCCTTCTGTAATCCACCAACCTCTTTCTGGGCTCAGGGAAGCTACTGAGGGACGTTTGTAAAACCAGGCAGCGGAGTCGCTCGGTTATATCGATGCCACCGCATGTAGGAGTCTCTCTCCAGCACTTTTCTCTAGTAAGGTGAATAGAATCAACAGGAGATGGCAAGAGTAAGCCAAAAAATATGCCACCCGTCTTCACAGGGTTAATTATGCCTGTCTCGATATCATAGTCCTTGAGGGGTTGGCCACGTCCTCTGCAATAAAGCTGCCCTTCCTCCATCCCACACTACTTTCATTTATCTGCCTCTCCACTCATTTATAATTTTTCGTTCAAACAAACAGTTGAGTTTCCACCAGTGCAACCCCACCAGTATCATCACATCAGTCCTGAAGGAGAAAAGCCAAACATGTATTCATTATGGACGGTGAGTTTAGTGTCACAGCGGTGACGTGTGGACGTGTGTTGTATGTAGGACTGCTGGGCCCTTCAGAATGGACGGCCATGTTTATGCCTAACGGAGGGCACATAAGAAAAAGGAAATATCTGATGTATTTTCATCATGTAGTAGTAGTAGTACTTTTAGTAGTAGTAGTAGTAGTAGAAGCGGTATTGGTAATAGTAGTAGCAGCAGAATTAGTAGTATTTTTTTTTGTTATTGTAACTGCAGACTTATCTAAACGTGACTTCTGTAGACTGCAGGTTCCTGCACTCTACCATCCCTCTTTTTGGGGTATGGGGAGGGAGTTGGGAGACATTTGTATAACCAGAGAGGGGGCCGACCGGTTATGCCAGTGCTACTGCTAAATGGGATCTCTCTCCGGCACCGAGGGGGGAAGTAGTAGAGTGGGAAGAGAAGCGAGAAAGGAGGGCGAGAAGCAGCCGCATTATACACTGTATACCCCAACCCAGACTTAAACTGCCTTCTCTGCATCTTGAATGTCGAGTTGTGATGAAAGATTAACATTTAGATACGATGCTAATCACGAAGCAGTGCTCTGGAAGGGGCGCAGAACCACAGCATCGGGAACCCGACCGAGTGAAAGTGAAAAAAAAAAAAAGGTATTTCCCCCTCCCTTCCTGCCGCCATGCCCTTTGCTAGTAGTAGTAGTAGTAGTAGTAGTAGTAGTAGTAGTATAGTAGTAGTAGTAGTATAGTAGTAGTAGTAGTAGTATAGTAGTAGTAGTAGTAGTAGTAGTATAGTAGTAGTAGTAGTAGTATAGTAGTAGTAGTAGTAGTAGTAGTAGTAGTAGTAGTAGTAGTAGTAGTAGTAGTAGTAGCCCCAGGTTCATTTGAAGTGAGAACCCAGGGGAGTGTAGGCTGAAGTTGCCCTTCTGCGGTCGGCCATTCTCCTTTCAGGGGGACAGAGAGGGAGCTGAGAGACAGTTGTACATCATCCGGCAACGGAGCCAACTGGTCACATCAGCACCACCACGTGAATGCGTCCCTCTCCATCACCAGTGAAGGGATAAAAGATAGGCTTGTCGGTGTAACTCCTCCTCTGTGTTTCAGGATAGAAGCGGAGTGTCGGGATCGAGGCTTGTGTCCTGCCGACATGCCCAGCTTATTGGCCCTGGGTAACAACGCAAGTCTGATGCTGATTAACAGGTGAGGCAACCAGTCTGCCTTGCATCATCACACTGCACTTAACACAGGGAATCAGATTTTTTTTTTGTAGCTTATTCTTGCTGATACAAGAAGACAGTGTCCAGGTATATATATACATTTTTAGTGAAGAGGTAAATGCAGGCGATATTTAACCCCTCCGGTTTTAAGACCAGATTAGGTTTAATAAAATCATCCTGAAATAGCAAGAATAAAGTAAATGCAACGTAAGGCTGAAGGGGTTTGTCGTTTATGCTAAACTGATAACAGGCTATCCAATATTGCTTTCTTTTTATTTTAGCATAGGGACTCATGGTTAGCCTGCTGAATTCCTGAACATTTAATATGGTAAGCTGTGGGTTCGACTTGGTTATTACTTTTTCTTATGCAAGGAAGAAGGAACCAAAGGCCGGAGACCGCAAACCGTTCTTTCCAAGAAAAAACAAAAACAATACAACAGGCAGCCAAATTCAAGATCCGTTCATTTCGAGATGCCTGGACACACTGAGTTTGAAAGACTGGAGATCATAGGAAGTAGGAAATACAGACAGAGGGAAACAGTTCCAGAGCTGACCTGTTGCATAAATGAAGGACTGGGAGTAACGGTTAACTCTTCCATTAGAGAGTTGGACAGATAAGGGATGAGCATTTGTTGCTAGATGGGTGCTATGCGCCCGTCGTAGTGGTGAAGGGGAGCAAGCAGACAGTTCAGAGGAGCAGTGACCATTGAAGTAGAGATATAAAGGACATAAAGATGCAACAGTGCGGCGGAGAGACAGAGGCTGAAGGAAGCCAGTACGAGGAGGAGAGTTAATGAGACGAAAATGGTAAGTAAACAATTTGGTATTCAAAAATTTCCTCATTGCAAGATAACTTTCGAAAGGTGAGTGCAATCGTCTAGAGGTTTAAAAGTAAAGTTTAGCTATGTCTCATCACACTTCTTCCTCTTTCCCTTCCATCTTTTCCGAATTCTTTTTAGTGTCGATATGTTCGATCAATCTTCCCCTTTCAGCTCGATCAAGCTCTTCCTCCCCTGTCAAGTCTGTCAGCGGACTAAAGGAGTTGAATCAGGCTATTGTACACGATTTTATTACTCACTGAGAAACATCCCGACGTCTGAGAATTAAGGATTGATTAGCTTACATTTCATTTATTTGCCATATCTAATTCCAAGACTCTTGGAGCAAAATGTAAACCATACTTCGTGCTTTAAATACTCCTTGTTTTAACTTTTTAATGATAAAAATATTGTTGTTGTTGTTAGTATTGTTGTTGTTTGTTGTTAGTATTGTTGTTGTTGTTGTTGTTAGTATTGTTGTTGTTTTTAGTATTGTTGTTGTTGTTAGTACTGTTGTTGTTGTATCCCGAGCTTATCTGGACGTAAACCCACTGGACCATGAGAAACTGGTCCCAGAGATCTTTTGCTGGGGTTAAATTGAAGGATTGTCTCGTTTCGTTTCGTTTTGTTTTGTTTTTTAAGGCTCCAATGTGCTTGCATGCGTCGGCCTTGGTCACCTAATGGCGGCTCTCCATGCTGCTCGATCTATGGCAGCCTCCCTGTTCAGTCCCTTAGCCCTGAGGTCACACTTAATGACCACGTCCCATGTCTTCCTCGGTCTACCCCTCACAACCTCTCCCCCAATATTAACACTTCTCACCTTCTGCACCCAATTATCATCCTCCATTCTCTCCACATGCCCAAACCACCTCAGCCTACCTCTCCTCATCACAACACCAATACACTCCAGTCCCATCCTACCTCTCAACTCTTCCATCTTAAACCCAGCCCCCCCAGGCCTTGCATGCAGGGATGCACTGCACATCCACCTAATCATTGTCAATTCTGTACGTTTAAACCTGCGAATATCCTCTTCCTTTACAGCCCAGGTCTTACTACCATACAGCATCACACTCCTAACACATGCTGCATACAAAGACCCCGTAGCATGTAGGGAGAGTCCTCTCAATGTCAGGAGAGGCAACAGCTCCTTGAACTTCTTGCAATCACTTCTCACCCTAGCAACCAAGCTAACTCCAGCCCCACCTCCAGCACATAACATGTCTCCCAAATAACAAAACTCTTCCACATACTTAAGAGACTCACCAGCAAGTTCAATCCTTTCACGCCTAACAATCTCCACCTGCTCTCCCCGACATGACGCACACATAAAAATCAGCATCATCTCGCAGTCTACCTCTAATACCACTACATCTCTTGTTTACCCATTTATCACAAACACTGCACAAGATGGAATTACTTCCCACACCTTTGTGGCAAATTGCACATGGCCACTCTCCCTCTTCATTGACTATACCGCCACCAACCTTAGATATCATCACTTTTGTTTTATCTGCATTTACCCTTAAGCCCTTGTGCCCCATACCATCTCTCCACTTCCTAAATCTTTCCTCCACCTCCCTTTCATTCTCTGCAATCAACACCAAATCATCAGCATACAGCATCTCCCACAGGAGTCCATCTCCGAAGTCACGTGAGAGGGTTTCAAGTACCATGATAAACAACAAGGGACTCAAAACTGACCCCTGATGCACACCAAGATTCACGGAAAACTCATCACTCAAGTCTCCAGTCACTCTTACCTTGGTGCGAGCACCCACATACATGGCCATAACCACCCTAAACAGCCACTCTTCCAACCCAAGCTTTCTCACTGCCCACTTCACCACATCCCTAGGGACTCTGTCAAAGGCCTTTTCCAAATCAACAAAACCAAAGTACAGTTCCCTTTTCTTTCCAATATATATTTCCAGAAGCTGTCGAACAATGAATATGGCATCAGTGGTCCCCCTGCCTGGCATAAACCCAAACTGCATCTCATCAATATTCACTCTTTCTCTAATCATACCTTCTAGAATTCTCTCCATTACTTTCATTATCTGATCTAAGAGCTTTATACCTCTATAATTTCCTCTTTTCAGGGCATCACCCTTCCCTTTGTACACATTTACACTCTTCAGCCAATCATCTGGGACAACACACTCATATATAATATTTATCAGGTCAGTGACTAACCTCACCCCAATATCTCCTGAGGCCTTCAACATTTCGGCAATCAACCGAGACACATCTGCTGCCTTCCCCACCCACTTTCTGTCTATTGCCTCACTCACACTAGCAGAGTTAATCAAGATCCAAGGGCCAAACACTGGATCTGCTGGCTCCAAGCCTTCACTGTCCCAATCAAACTCCTCATTCAACAACCGGCTGTAATGCTCTCTCCATCTATCTATCTATCTATTGCCAGACGCCTTAATCCCGAACGGGGTGGCCACAAACAAATCGCCTCCATGTCACTCTATCCCCTGCCATTTCGCTACCACGCTCCCAACTCACACCCCCCTCTCTCATATACCTCTCCACTCTCCATGCATTCTTAATATCCCCACTGTTCACCAATACCCTTCCTTCATCATTCTTCACACACTGCTCACCTATAATATCCCGATTACCCCCCCTCACCTGATCTGCCACCCTAAATCATATTTTTCCTTTCCCTATGATTTTGGTTATCAAGTAAAAGTCTCTGTGACTGAGACTTCGCCCTGTATACCTCTC
>JAGKTI010042478.1:0-10103 GCA_018397915.1 Birgus latro
TAGACCGAGAAAGACATCGGACGAGGTCATTAAGTGTGACTTAAGGGGTAAGGGACTGAACAGGGAGGCTGCCAGGGATCGAGCAGCATGGAGAGCCGCCATTAGGTGACCAAGGCTGACGCATGCAAGCATGTTGGAGCCTTCAAAAACGAAACGAAAACAAAACGAAACAGAGACTGAATTAGTCAAGATACCCACTAGGCTTAGTTTACAGTTTGAGCCAACTATATATGATGAACATCACTTCCATCATATGTAGCAGAGATGTAATATTACAGGACCAATGAAATGGTGGGGCTGCCTTTAATAAACATTTCATTTCCGTATATGATAAAACAATTCACACTACATTATAATTGCATTTCCTAACTGTATTAATTACATGATATGACATTACTGCAATTCAGTTTCACACAACAGTGCATAAGAGATTCTTCAATATCAGATGCTTATCACTGTGGAATTCCCTGCCCGACTCTATTGTTTCTATTCAGAACCTAGATTCTTTTAAAGCAGCTCTCACTTCCCATCTTGGTGACTCCATGTTCCAATTCCATTAACTGTATGATGATACTGTATTTCTTTCTTGTCTTCTTGCTATCTGCCCCCATCCCCCTACTTCACTCTTCAGCAAGTAGTTACTTCCCAGCTGCATATGGTGCAACTTCCAGCCTATATCTTTGCTTTGTTCTTTCTTACTTATTTCCTATTTTCTGTGGGCTGGCGCATCAGCAGTGTGTGGCTTCCGTGGGCCCTTCCTCTGGGCAGGCTCAGAGTCTGGGAAGCCCATCAGGTGAGATAACCAGGTGAGATAACAGTATAGGCATATGACAAAGAGAAACAGGCTTTTTAAACAGCGCAGGAATGTGTTAAACTAGAGTCCGCAGTGCCCTATATCTAATACTACCTTTGAAAGCACCCCATTATCAAACAATCCCCATCATAAAATTTCCATCTTTTGTTAAGGGGAGCTCTCTTGCAGTTCGTCCCACATCTCTACATGGAAACACTCCTAAATTCTGTCTAAAAACCCATTGGAAAAACCTATGGTGGGTATCATGTCCAAAATGAATTAGGTGTGTCAGTAAACATGTTTGCATCCAAGGCAAATACTGAAAACAATGAAATTACTTGAATATACACTGAACTATTATCATCTCTTATAAACTAAATAGCAGGATAAATATCAAATGTAACACAAGGTCAATTTAAACGATCAATAAATGTGCAAATGTCATGAGAAAGGTTGGTAGAGCCTCCTCCTCCAGACCGGAGTTCTCAACATCTTATTATAGCAAGGCTCTTCTCTAACTACTAACATACACTCTATCTCTGAAACCATCTGTATACAAACATCGACATTGTATTGAATTCTAAACAGTAAAATACGCATGCAAGTGTTAAGAAAACAATGAAATGGTCACTTCTCAAGCCTTACCGAGTCAGCCATTTTCACAATATTATATGGCCAAAAAAGTGACAATCTAATTAAAACCAAATGAAGCTCTAGTAGGTAAGTTACATATAATTTTTTAACCAGAATATTCTAAAATATGTACTGCACAGTCTAATTTTAAAGCATTGTATAGAATATTTTATCAAACATGAACGCCTGGGTAGCGTTCCGTTGAAGACAGAACGTAAGCCAAAAACGTACTTTCCCTATTGCAATTTGCGTACATATTGATAATGTTTCCACGCAAGTGTGTCGAAAAATTTCCTTAATACAACTCTGTTGTAGAGAAACTGATGTATTGTAAAAACCTGAGTGATGTCATACTCGGTAACCGGCTGACGTACTGTAGCTTAGCACACTAGTAATTTTAATTTAGTAAAGACAGGGTTTATTGTTTATGTTGTTTAATTAGAGGCTCTTCGAAAAATAAAAAATGGGTCACCAGACATTATGAACATTAAATTATAATAATCATAAAAAAAAAAAAAAAAGGTAATTTCACCGTGTTCTCGGTGGTGAAGTTTGCGGAGCTTCTGCTTCACAGTGTTTACTGAGTGAATATTACAGTGTACGGTAATTAACAGGCCAACTGGGGTCCATCATGGCTCATCCGAAACGTTATTTTGTAAATAACTTGGCAGACTATCCGGGTGGAAATGTCAGCCCGAATAAAGGTGAATTAAAGGCCAAAGTACTGGAGGTAGCCCAGACCATCTCCCATAAATGGCAGAAGAATCATCACGTAAGACAATGTATATCATGATATGTGTATCTAAATGTCTCCCTCGCAGTTTATTCCACCAGTATTGGGGCTTCATACCCTGCCTGAACCATCTCAGTCAAATGATGTCTGCCCTCAGTGTTGGGTAAATTTATCACCATTCATGGTCATCCAAGTTGGGTTCTTGGTTTCTTTCACAAGCCATTTATGTAACCTAGTGTATATACAGCAGAGTTTGGGAAGTGCTTTGTATAACATTTTCACATTTTCCTTACAACCATTCAAGCCCTGATTCAGGTTTTGGGGGTGAGCTTTCAAGCTGGTCTTTCGCTAGTTTTTTGAAGAGGAATATCGAAGCCATCATTAAAATTGGCTTGGCTTCAAGTTAAGAGGAAGGACGGAACTCGAGTGTATTGGTGTTGTGATGAAGAGAGGTAGATTGGGAGGGTTTGGACATGTGGTGAGGATGGGGGATGACAATTGGGTGCAGAAAGTGAGAAGTGGTAATGTTGAGGGTAGGACTGTGAGTGGCAGACCAAAGAAAACCTGGGACAAGGTCATAGAGTGTGACCTCAGGGATAAGGGACAGAATAGGGAGGCTGCCAGAGATTGAGCAGCTTGGAGGGCTGCCATTAATTGACCAAGGCTGATGCATGTAAGCATGTTGGAGCCTTAATAAACAAAACAAATATAGTATCGAAGGTTAGGCTTACAGCTGTGGGGAATTTAGTCTATCTATCTATCTATTGCCAGACGCCTCAATCCCGAACGGGGTGGCCACAAACAAATCGCCTCCATGTCACTCTGTCCCCTGCCATTTCACTACCACGCTCCCAACTCACACCCCCCTCTCTCATATCCCTCCCCTCCCCCCCCCCCCCCCCCCCCCCGCCCCCCCCCCCCCCTCGCGCCCCCCTCCACCCCACTCACATACACTCTCCTCGTCAATCTTTCACTCTCCATCCTCTCCACATGCCCAGACAATTTAGCACCAGTAAATATTTACAAGTTGGCCATAATAATTTTGGCCATGATAGGTGTTTGTTTTGTTTTGTTTTTTCCCTTGAAGGACTTTAGGGTGATTAAGTCAGTTCTGGTATTGATGTTTGTTGAGAGTCCGTTATTTTTAGGATAAGAGACTACTTGTATCTTCCCTGAGTCCTTACAGGCCAAATAAGGGAAATAAATGAAGTACAATAAGGTTGCTGGTTCGTTGAGAGCAGTGATAAGAAACAGGGAGGTGAGCATGGAAGTGAAAAAGTTGTTACATGACAGTATTGTGATACCAACTCTGACATATGGAAGTGAAGCTTGGACCCTGTTGGAAGGACAGAAATCTAAGGAATACGGTTTGGGGGCAGCACCTTGGAGTGATGAGTATATAAGGATGGAAGTTTTGAGGGTGATGTGCTTGAAAGGGTACAGCATGGAAGAAAGGTTGCTGCCTTCTTGAAAGCAGTGATAAGAAACTTGGAAGTGAAAAAGTTTCTGCATGACAGTATTATGATACCAACTCTAATGTATGAAAGTGAAGCTTGGACCTTGTTGGAGGGACACAAGTCAAGAATGAGAGCAGTGGAAATGAGTTATCTGAGAAGAGCATGTGGAGTCACATGGAGAGAGAGACTGACAAATGAGGAAGTGAAGAAGTGTTGTTGTGTGGATGTGGATGTGTTAGGAAGTGTTAGGAGAAACACACTGAGGTGGTTTGGCCATGTGGAGAGGATGGAGAGCGAGAGACTGACGAGGAGAGTGTATGTGAGCGAGGTGGACTGGGGAGAGGCCAAGGATGAGATGGAGGGATGGAGTGGAGAGGTGCCGTATATGAGAGAGCGGGGTGTGAGCTGTGAGCAGGGCAGTGAAATGGCGGGGCACAGGACGACTTGGAGGCGATTTGTTTGTGACCACCCCTGATGGGATTAAGGCGTCTGGCAATAGATAAATAGATAGATGGTGAATTTTTACGCATTAAACAAGTATGCCAACACTACCGACTGAACCAGAGATGAAGCATTTCACATCTTATCGTACCCCAGGGTGCCGATACTTATTTTATTTAGGGTACAGTCCTCTTTAAAAGTTCCAGTCCTCCTTCTGGCCTTCAGTAGCTATCCCACACTGTAACATCACAATTATCTGTGTAAAGTCACATATAATCTATTTGGTTAGCTAAGTAATTACTTTTAACCAACCCTATTTTTAACTTGTAAGACTAATATAATATTGTGAGCTGTGCAGGGGAAGGAAGAGGAATGGAACTTTTGCAGGCAGCTGTACAAAGTCTTTCAAAATGAAATGGATGAACAGAATCCAGGAAGTCTTGTTTTCTCAGGTATAGTGGATATTCAGTGTCCATTTTTTATATGGTGTGCCATTAACTTGAGTAGATTATAGTATAATTAACTCAAGTATAGTATTTATAATTGCTTTGGCTTGTGGATGGCAAACTCTTTAATGTAGGAATTTATTATACAGTAGACACTAATATTGTCTTGTTGATTGTTAACCCTTGCTAAGCTGCAGACCTTATAAAAAGCACAGTGAAGGTCTGCATTGATCAAGCTTCAAACCTCATATGTGAGAAGTCTCTTGTCAGCAGAGTAAGTCATGCAGTGGTACTGGGAGTCATAACGTACGGTATGTCTCTGTAATGAAGGGGTTACTGGAGAAATTACTTAGCTAACTTACCATTACTGTATGAGAGTTCTCACCTAAGCTAGCCTAACCCAGAATATTTTAATCAAAGACTTCATCATGCTGAAGGGGTTACTCATCAGTGGTACTGCTCACTACACCGCCAGAATTGTGATGGGGGATTGTACGTGGGTCTACCTGGGGCAGTCTACATGTTTGTACACTTGGCCAAGATACCTGAATTTGCCAGTGAGCGATCCTGGCTGCTGCAGCAAGCCACCGCCTACCTCAAGCCAGCACTGGAGTATGCTGAACAAACCAGGCATGGTGGCAGGAAAGTGGACGTGGCAGCATTTATTTTGGGCAACGGGGGAGTGTACGCTGTGGCAGCTGTGCTTAGCAAAGAACTGGGTGAGTTCAAACCCCTCCAGCTCTAAATGTCTTCTTAAACTGATTGAGATCATCTGGAATCATTCTCCAAAAATCATTCCTCCTTCACACACACAAAGGCCATCTACCATTAGAGTTCAGTCTATATATCTATCTAGGGGAGGCGGTAGCTCGATCGGTAGAGAGTTGGCTTGCAGTCCCGAGGGACCCAGGTTCGAATCCTCGCTGGGGCAGGGGACAGTTTAAGGATTTGAATTTCATTAAATCAGGCTTTACTGATCTACCAGAAGACCCGCCGGCATGTCGTAAAAATAACCCCGCTAATACCAATACACCAGTCTTGTATGAGACAGCCCTAGCATGTATTCAATATGGACGGTGGGTGTTAGCACCGAAGTGGTGACACGTAGAGGTGCATGGTATGTAGGAGGACGGCTGGGCCTTGATAGCAGGCTGTAAAGCCTATGCCCAGAGTCGGACACATAAAAAAATTAAAAAAAAAACTATTGCCAGACACCTCAATCCTGTAAGGGGTGGCTACAAACAAATTGCCTCCATGTAGTCCTGTCCAATGCCATTTCACTGCCCTGCTCCCAACTCACACACACCCCTCTCTCATATACCTCTCCACTCCATCCTTCTATCTCATCCTTAGCCTCCCCCTCCCTCTCCCCCCCTCCACCTCACTCACATACACTCTCTTCGTCAGTCTCTTGCTCTCCATCCTCTCCACATGGCCAAATCACCTCGGTGTATTTCTCCTAATGCTTTCCATCACATTCATATCCGCACCACAATGCTCCTTCACTTCCTCATTTGTCAGTCTGTCTCTCCTCATAACTCTACATTCTCCTCTCAAATAGCTCATTTCCACTGTTCTCACTCTTGACTTGTGCCCCTCCAACAAGGCCCAAGTTTCACTTCCATACAGTAGGGTTGGTACTACAATCCTCTCCTGTAGGCTAGTGACTTTTTTTATTTCCATGCCCACTTCCCTGTTCCTTATCACTGCTTTCAAAGAACCAGCAACCTTTCTTCCCTGTTGCACCCTTTCAAGCTCTTCACCCTCTAAACTTCTATCCTTACTCATCACACTACCCAAATACTTAAATGCACTCACATTTTCCATTTCCTCCTCATCCAGCCTCACTGTACATTCAGTAGCTTCATTAATCGTGAAGACCATACCATTAGAGTTAAGTTCATTTAAGTTACATACTGCATGGTACAATGGATTTGTTTAGAAATGTCATTATCAGTGTGTTGTTAGACCTCCTTATGACTATTTGGTAATTTTTAACATCAGTTTGAAGAGGTTAGGACAGGCTTGGGGGTTATATGGGGTTACACAGAAGTTGGGACCATTTTTTTTTTTTTTTTCATGGTCTCCACTTCTGTATTGCTATGCCAAGTGGGCATGTGCATCGTAGTGTACAGTACTTAAGAGGTGTGGTAGAACAAATGGCTAGAGGGATATGGTGAATGAGTGTTTCTCCTTTAGCATGTATGGAAGTTGAATGGCACCCCTTGTTTTGCCTTGGTAGTCAACAGTAGAACTTGATTCTACACTATGTGAAGGACATTTTAAAGGGAAAGAAATATATATGTCTATCTGTAACCATATTCCTAAGTCATAGAAGAAGTGTACACAAACAAAAGGCCTCTGTGTCATTCTGTTCTATCCCATCAGGCTGCCCTCTCTCCAACTCACATACTCCTCTTTCATATACTGTACTTCTTCACCCTATCCCTCATCCTCAGTCTCCCCTTGCCCCTCGCTTCCTCCACCTCACTCACATTCACTCACCCAATCAGTTTCTCATTTTCCATTTTCTCTACATGGCCCAAACCATCTCAGGATACTTATTCTTATGTTGTTCAGCACATCCACTTCAACACTGCAATACTCCCTCTTTCATTACTTGTTTGTCTTCATATCCACAGAACTTCGCATTGTCAAATACTGCATCTCATTTCCATGCGTCTTGCTGTTGACTTCTGTTTTTCCATCAGAGTTCAAGCTTCACTTTTATGTTAGGATGGGGATCAGTACATTTTTTTTATACTCACTTCCTAATTCCTTATCACAGCTCTCAGTGAACCTGCTGCCCACTATACCCTTTATGCGCTTCATCCTCTAAACTTCTGTTCTGCATATGACACTGCCTAAGAGAACTGAGGTTCCTCTCTGACAGTGCCAGACTGTGGTTGGCAGCCATGATCCTTGATTAGGTCCATTAGGCCTAGCCTAGCTTGGAAGAAAAAGTAGTGAAGCCCTTCCCAAAACTAAAACAAAACACATGTCCTTGTTCAAGGAGAGGGGGAGAGTAAGTTGATGGGGAATAGACAAGGAAATGACCAAAAGGAGCAAATGTAGTTAGTAAACTGTTGATTGCCATCAAGAGATTTTGAAGCATGCATAAAGGCAGGTGAGCATCTAAGTTTGTGGTTTAAGATTGGTGCTGGAGTGAGATGAGGCTGTTTACTGCCCCCATTCAAGTCTTGGAGAGAGATAGCATTGTTAATGAATGGTGAGGGTGGAGTATCTCATATCTGGTGTATACAGATGATACAGGGTTGTCTGCAAATAGTGGAAGTGAGTTTGATATATTGGTGAATAGCCATGTGGATGCCTATGTTCATTGTGCCTTGAAAGTAAATATTGCTAAGAATAAAGTAATGGTTGTTGAGTGAGGTGGTGACTCTCGATGTTATGTTACAGTGAATAGAGAAACTTGAAGTGGTGAAAGAGTTTAAGTACCTGGATACAGTGATAGACAAGAAAGGTATATGTGCAGAGGAAGTAGAAGCTAGAGTGGCACAGGGAAGGAAATTGTGTGGTGCTATGAAGACATTAGTAAGACATAGAGGTCAGAGTGTAGTGGCTGAAAGAGACTTGCAAGTGCCTACTTTAACAAATGGGTGTGAGACTGGCATGGCATGAAAATGAAAAGTCACAAGTAAGAACAGTGAAGCTGAGTTGGTGAGAAATGTTTGTGGGGTGGAGAAAAGTCACAAGTAGGAGCAGTGGAAATTGGATTGATGAGTTGTGGAGTGCAGGAGACGGATAGGATAAGGAATAAGGTGAAGGATGTGGAGTGAAGAAGTCTGTGGAAACCAGAATTGAAGAGAGTTTGCTTAGATGGTTGGGACGTATAGAGAGAATAGATGTGAACAGATTGCTGAAAAGGGTATATCAGTTGAAGGCAGGAGGAGGTTTGGCAGTCCATGAAAAAGGTGGATAGATGTGGTAAACAAATGTGTGAGAAAGCAGGGTATGGAGGGAGATGAGGATAGGGAACTAATAGTGGACCAAGCTGGTTGGAAGAATTTTGTACAGATTGTTTGACATGGGTTTGGCACCTCACTTCTTTCTTGATGAAGTAATACAGTAGATGTTGAGTTGACTTGCTGGTAGGTGTTATCAGACATGTAAGTGTGGATGTATATTCCTATGAGGTGACATCAGAATTCCAGGGGCTTGAATGGTAAGTGAATAAGAGTTTAAGATTGTTGCATATTCAGTTGGGCACTTTTAGTTAGTTTTTCCTTGTATCAAGTGTTTTTTGCCCTCTGAACCCTACCATACCCTCTCCTTAGGTGGGAAAAGAGTTTTTTTTTTTTTTTTTTTTTTTTTTTAAAGTTGACCTTTCCACTGTACAAGCTGTAGAGCTTGTTCAGAGTTATATTGTATCCACACCAAATACTTGTTGGTGTGGGCTGGTGTGGATGGGAGTTTTGCATCACTGTAACCCATACAGGTTTCCTCACTGGATGTGGGTGGCTTTGGGCAAGAAATTATATGGGTTACAGTGACCCTCCTGCAGCTTCCCATGCCAGCAAGAATTTAATGTGAATGCAGCCCTAGAAGTGTGATTGTACAATTGAGAAACACAGCCACTAAAAAAGGAGAATGAATAGAGGTATAGATGCAATAAAATGGAAATACAGTAGATGTGTATGTAATGTGCCATTGAAGAATATGTTGCCAAATACAGAGTTGAGAGATACTGTAAGCTAGTTCTAGAAAGACTCAGTAAGGTCTGGCTTAGGGATAGGCTGAAGTGGATCAGGTGTGAAGAGATTAGGGAAAGGGTATCTCTTAAAGAGGGGTACAGCATGTATGAATGCTGAATGTTAGTGAAACAAGAATGTAAGGCAGTAATGTGAATGCATAGGATCATATGTTACAAGAGACACTGTATGGCTAAGAATTTTGTTAGGGAGTTCATGAAATTATGCTACTTGGGTAACTGTCATAAGATAGATCTTGTCATTTATGTAATAATATGGAAAAGGTCATGAAACTATGATGATAATGTAGATGGCAATAATTTTGTTTCTCATTGAAGGAAAAATGGATGAATGCAAGAGTTACCTGAAACAGTATGGTCAGCTGGCAGCCATTGTAACTCCATTGAACTGGCTGTCATGTGGAGGAGATGAGTTTCTGGTAGGGAGAGCTGGGTACCTTGCTGGTCTCCTCTGGCTGCGAGCAGAGACTGGATGTGAAGTAAGTAACTGTTTGCCAATACATGTTTGCATCAAAGTTGTATACATACAGTTATCTGTCAGAGTGTAGGAGTATGTAATGCCTTGAGCAAGGGATGAAAGATTGTAGAGTGATTAGGATTACAGTACATCGTTGTAATGCAGCACATGGTATTATTGGTGGCAAGAGGCACTGTATACGGCAGAATATGTGTACTGCAAATCATGTTACATTCATTATTACTCCTGCAGGTGGCACATCCCTTGTTATATACAGTATATATATATTTTTTTAATGGACATTTTGAACATTAGTGAAATGGATAATGATATAAGCACCCATCTCTTGCTCCACCTTGCAGTGAAAGTACAGTACTAAGAAACTAAGAAAAACACTTACTGTTAAGGTCT
>JAGKTI010042479.1:0-10103 GCA_018397915.1 Birgus latro
TTAGGAATACAGAATAGTGTTCAGACACAATGAAGCATGATCCAGAACGGAAACGGAAAGTACAAAAGTGAGCGAATAATCAATAGCAAACCCAGTGAAAGTCAAGGTTCATATGAAATGGAGGAGTAGGAAAAGGGAAGGAGAGGAGGAAGTAGTCAATACAAAAAAGGGTAGAAAGGTTGCAAGAGGATGGAAAAAGGCAGAATATAAGAGAGAAGTGGAGGAGCAAATTAGGTAAATGTGATCTGGAGCATATGGGGGACGTGGAAGGTACCGTATGTGCAAAATATTCATGAAAGAAATCTATGCAGTATATGAAGTGGTCTGTGGGATAAAGAGATGACAAAAGGGGATGCAAGGAACACCATGGTAGAATGAAGATGTGAGACATGCTGTGGCACAAAAGAAGAAAGGAGATAGTGAACAGATGAGAAACAGGGGCGTGGAGGAAGTTGAGAGACGGAAGTGAGAGTTACCAGTATAAGTATAAAGGAAGAGAGATGAAAAGATTAGTCAGACAGAGAGAGTAAGAAGTGAGTGGATGAGGAATTTGGAAGGAATCTGAGTGTAAAGTGGAGGGAATATACGAAAATGTTCTAGCAAGCGGTAAAGAGAGTTAGACAGGGTGATACAGAAGTCTGGGAGAGAAAGGTAAAAATGGTAGATTGCTAGTGGACAAGGGAGAAAAAGTGAGCAGATGGAGAGAACACTTTGAGGAACTGCTGAACATAAAGAATGAAAGAAGTGCAAGTATAAGCGGCTGGGGTATGGCTGGGAGAAGGAGGGATGTGAGAAAAGAGGAAGAAATCAGTAGGGTGCACGTAGTGGAAGTAATGAAGAAAGTCAAAATGGGGAAATCCCAAGGAATTGATGGAATGTGTGGTGAAATGGTGAAGCATGGGGGAGATGGTAGTACAATGGATATGGAAAATGTGCAGACTGGCCTGGGAGGAAAGTAAAGTCCCGGAGGATTGGAAGTCAGGTATAATTATTCCCCTGAACAATGGAAACTGACTCTATCGAATACGTTTATGTGAAGCTACAGAACGGGGTGAATGTTTTTGGTGCATCAGATACAGCCAAGATTCAGGGGACTTGAATGCTGAGTGAATGGAAGCATGGCCTTTTGGATTGGGCAAATTTGGGCTGTCTGGATGTTACTACTCTTCACCCTGCCCTAGGGTGGAAAGGGAAGTCTGGATGACGATTGATGATGATGATGATGATGATGATGACAAAGGAAATGGGGGAAAAGAAGTGTGTGGTAATTAATGGGGCATTTGTCTTCTTAGTGTATCAAGAAAAGTATAGCTATGGTAGGATACTTTTTAACTGAGGTAGGGAAATGACAGAGGAATTAGTTGGAGAAGAACAGGGAGGTTTTCAGATGGGAAGAGGTTGTGTAGATCAGATATTCATTGTTAGGTCTTTAGTGGAAAAGTTTCTAGAGAAGGGAAAGAAGTTGCATCCAGCCTTCATGGATTTGGAGAAAGCATAAGATGGTGGACAGACAAGGAGTGTGGAAAGTTTTAATATATGAAGTAAATGGGAAGTTGTTGAATGCTGTGAAGAGTATGAATGAGAGGGCTAAAACTGCAATGTGTGTAGATAGTGAACTGAGTGAATTTTTCTATTTGAATGTTGGACTGAAACAGGGATGTGTCATGTCTCCATGGCTGTTTAATCTGTATATGGATGGGGTTATTAAAGCAGGACAAGGTAGGTCAGTGGATGTTGGAGCAATTCTAATGAGAGAGGGCAGTGTTTGGAAACTCCCTGTACTGTTGTTTGCAGATGATACTATACTATTAAGTGAAGACGAAGGGGAACTGCAAGACTTGGTGAATAAGTTTGGGAGTGTGTGTAAGAAACAGAATCTAAAGGAATATGTTGGGAACACTAAAGTTATGGTCTCTGAGAGAAATGGAAGCCACTGAACGTATAGTGAGGCTGGATGAGGAGGAAATGGGAAATGTGAGGGCATTTAAGTACTTGGGTAGTGTGATGAGTAAGGATGGAAGTTTAGAGGGTGAAGTGCTTTAAAGGGTACACCAGGGAAGAAAGGTTGCTGGTTCTTTGAAAGCAGTGATAGGGAACAGGAAAGTGAGTAAGGAAGTAAAAAAGTCGCTGCGTGACAGTACTGTGATACCAATCCTAATGAATGGAAGTAAGGCTTGGGCCTTGTTGGAAGGACACAAGTCAAGAGTGAGAACATTGGTAATGAGTTATCTGAGAGGAGCATGTGGAGTTATGTGAAGAGACAGACTGACAAATGAGGATATGAAGAAGCGTTATGGTGTGGATGTGGATGTGATAGAAAGCATTAGGAGAAATACACTGAGGTGGTTTGGCCATGCGGAGAGGATGGAGAGCGAGAGACTAACGAGGAAAGTGTATGCGAGTGAGGTGGAGCGGAAAGGAGGGAGGGGGAGGCATAGCATGAAATGGAGGGATGGTGTAGAGAAGTATATGAGAGAGGGAGGTGTGAGCTGGGAACAGGGCAGTGAAATGGTGTTGGACAGGGCGACATTAAGGTGATTTGTTTGTGGCCAACCCTTGGGATTGAGGTGTCTGACAATAGATAGATAGACAGAGGCCCAGTGAAACAAATCACACAATCATTCACTAATCTTACATGCATAACTTCATATACACCTGCTGGATATTCATTCTGCCAAATGTCAAGTTAAAAGAGGTGGCAAATCTCTGACATGTGCTTACTGTATAGACTTCATCCAACCAATTCAAACTCTCAGCCTTATTACTGTTGTCAGCTCATTATCACACTCTATTTCCTAAATTCATCCACCTTCTTGAGGTGATGTGGAGCCTCCTATGGTGCTCCTGTTAACTGGATGAAAAGACACACATGTTGCGTCCATCCAAAAATCAACTCATCAAATTCTCGTACAAGCCTTGCTGTGGCAAGGCACCGTTCACCAAACGGGAACATCAGTTTACTGCACATGACAGCCTTGTAGGGGTGATTATCTGCCTGTGGCTGATGGATCTGTCTGGCTAGACAGACTGAGGCCTACTACTACAACTAACTACTAGCTAATACTATGAACTACTACTATTACTTACTATTTCTGCTACTGCCACCACCTTCTTAGCTTCCAGCACTGTGCCAACTCAAACCTTCAAACTCACTTACATATACCTATTTCACCATCCTATCTATCTACTTATCTATCCACGCTACCAAAACACAGTCTTTCAACGAAACCTCCACAGAAGACCTCTGGGTGTGAATGACTGAAATGGACATGTTCCTTTAGTTCACTAGGTTCATGTCCAGACAAGCCTGGGGTTACAACAGCAACAATCATCCTACAGTCACTATATACATCAATTCTCTCCAAATGATCATTCCCTCACACCATTCTCTTCAAACTTATTAACACAATCCATTTACTACAGGTTTTCCAAAATCACAGTGTACCTACCTACTCCACCCATTATATGCACTCCAAGAACATCACATAAGCAAACAAGTGTTCTGAGGTAGGAGATGGGCAATGACTCAATGACTGTAATAAAGATTAATAAAAAGTTACTCACATTCTTTTCCACCAAGAGTTCTTTAAACTCCAGCCTCCGTTCCTCAAGCGGGATAGTTGCCCGCTTGTGAGCAGCATCTTCCTCTGCATTTTTAACTGATTCTTTTATTTTACCACCAACTTCTCGTTTCGTTCCTCTGTTTCCTTTGTCTTGTTTCATAATGTTGGTTTCTTTTTCATGTTTCTTACTGTCAGTTTCTTTGTCTTGATTTTCTTTTTCCTGTATCATGCTGCTGCTTTCTTTCTTTTGTTCCTTACAAATGTTTTCTTTGCCTTGAATTTTCTTTTCTTGGTTCAAGCTACTGCTTTCCTTTTCCTCTTTCTTGTTGTTTTCTTGGTCTTCATTTTCTAACTTTTGTTTTTCATCAATGTTTTCTTTGCCTTGTTCCTCCTCACTATTCTCTTCTTCCAGTTCCATGTCTTCAACTTTGTTTTCTTGCATAATGCTGCTGTTCTCTTCTTCCTGCTTCTTGTCCATGTTTTCTCTGTCTTCTTTTTCCTTGTCTTGATTTTCTTTTTCTTGTTTCTTGTCTTTGTTTTCTGTTCCCTGCTTCATGCCTTTGTTTTCAGTTCCCTGTTTCCTAGTTTTGTTTTGCATTCCTTGTTTCCTGTCCTTGTTTTCTATTGCTTGTTTTTTGTCCTTGTTTTCTATTCCCTGTTTTTTTTCTTTGTTTTCTGCTCCCTGTTCCTTGTCTTTGTTTTCTATTTCCTTTGTCTTATCCTTGCTTTCTGTTCCCTGTTGTTTGTCCTTGTTTTCTATTACTTGCTTTTTGTCCTTGTTTTCTATTCCTTGTTTTTTGTCCTTGTTTTCTGTTCCTTGTTTTTTGTCCTTGTTTTCTATTCCTTGTTTTTTATTTCCTATTCCCAGTTTTTTGTCCTTGTTTTCTGTTCCCTGCTTCCTGTCCTTGTTTTCTGTTCCCAGTTTCCTGTCCTTGTTTTCTGTTTCCTGTTTCCTGTCCTTGTTTTCTGTTCCCTGTTTCCTGTTCTTGTTTTCTGCTCCCTGTTTTCTGTCCTTGTTTTCTGCTCCCTGTTTCCTGTCCTTGTTTTCTGCTCCCTGCTTCTTGTCCTTGTTTTCTGCTCCCTGCTTCTTACCCTTGTTTTCCGTATCCTGTTTCTTGTCCTTGCTTTCTGTTTCCTGTTTCTTCTTTTCTCCCTGTTCTTGTTTTTTGCCACTGTTCTCTTTTCTCTGTAAAAAAAAATAAATAAAAATCAGCATTCACAATAATCAGGGGGTGAAAACATATCAGATCCTCGGTCTAACTTAATTCTTAACACATGCATTTCATCATCATCATCATCATCACCCAGACCTCCTTTCCCACCCTAAGGCAGGGTGAACAGCAGCAATGTCCAGACAGCCCAAATATGCCCAATCCATGGGCCACGTTTCCATTTGCCCACCATTCAAGCTAATAAAGCTTAATGGCGAGTTAAGAAAAAAAAAAAAAAGTAATGCAGCGTTCAGGGCTAGGTATGTCAATCAAAGATTACCAAGTAATACAAAGCTTGGTATGTTAACCAAAGACTACCAAGTAATACAAGGCTAGGTATGTTTAAAAAAAAAAAAAAAAAAAGTAATGAAGAGTTCAGGACTAGGTATGTCAAAGACTACCAAGTAATACAAGGCTTGGTATGTTAACCAAAGACTACCAAGTAATACAAGCCTAGGTATGTTAACCAAAGACTACCAAGTAATAAAAGGCTTGGTATGTTAACCAAAGACTACCAAGTAATAAAAGGTTAAGTATGTTAATCAAAGACTACCAAGTAATACAAGAGTAAGTGGGATTAGATCACATCAGCAGCTGTACATTACTGAAAGTTGAGAAGCTGAGGATCAAAGAAATGGCAGATGAAAATAGGGCCAAAATAGGGGAGGAGTTAGAATCAGTAAATTGGAATGAAATGGATCTGGACAACCTGTGGAATGCATATAGGGATTGCTTCGTTAGGTATGCACAAGTAGTGTGTGGAATGGCAAGAATAACAACAAAGAAGAAACGCACTGCATGGTCGGATGAAAAGGTTAAGAGAGAAGTGGAATAAAAGAGGAAAAAGTGGCTAGAGTGGATACAGGACAGGGGTTCTGATGAAATAAGAACTGAATATATAGAGAGCAAGAAAAATGTAGAGAGTAATGATAAGGAAAAAAAAAAGAGGTAAATGATGATTTAGGAAGAAAAATGAATGCCAATTACCCTGAAAATAGGAAGTTATTCTGGAAAGAGGTGCGGAAATGTAGAAGTGACTGTGGAATGAAATTTGAAACTGTGTAGGTAATGTGTGATAGTTTACCAACCCATGGGAATGAAGTAAGGACTAGATGGAAAGATTGTTTTGAAAGTCTGATGAATGGGAATGGAGAAAGCAAAGCAAATATTAATATGATTGGTTTTGGGGGTGTACAAGGAAGGAATGCAGTGCCAAGAAACATGACACTCACAGAGGTGAAGAATGTTGTGAAGCAGGTGAAGAATTGGAAAGCAGCTGGGGTTGATGAGGTGTATGCAGAGATAATTAAGTGTAGTGGAGATAGTAGAATGAAGTGCTTGTTGGAGAAATGTAAGAAGGCATGGATGAGTGAAACAGTGCCAACAGAGTGGAAAATGGCAGAGATTGTACCCCTGTACAAAAATAAAGGTGAGCAAAGTGAGTGCATGAATTATCGTCGCACAAGTCTACTGAGTGTTGTAGGAAAGGTATATGGAAGAATTATAATACACAAAGTAAGAGAGATATCAGAAGTCCTAGTATGTGATGAACAGGGTGGCTTTAGGAGTGGCAGAGGATGTGTGGATCAAATATCTGCAGTGAGACAGATAGTGAAGAAAGCGTGTGAGAAGGACAATAAGGTGTTTATGGCATTTATGGACCTGGAAAAAAGAACAAGACGAAGTAGACAGAGAAGGATTGCAAAAGGTTTTGCGCATGTACAGTGTTGATGGTGAGCTGCTTGGTGCCATTAAGAGTTTTTATAATGGTGGTGAGGCATGTGTAAGGGTAAATGGGCATTTAAGTCTAAGTCAGTGGTTCACGAGCAGTCTAGGCATGCGACAAGGTTGCATGATGTCCCCATAGTTGTGCAATATATATATGGATGGGGTGATGAGAGATGTAAAAACACGATTAACAAAGAGAGGGATGACACTGGTAATGAATGCTGATGGATGGACTATCTCAAATTTGTTGTATGCTGATGATGCCGTGCTACTTGCACATACCAGACAAGTGCTTGGTAGAGTTGTGCAAAGTTTTGTAGATGTCTGTGAACACCGTGCCTTGAGAGTAAATGTAAAAACAAGTAAAGTGACAGTTACTGAGAGAGAAGCTGATTCCCAGTGTAATGTTACGGTGAATGGAGAGAGACTGGAATTGGTGAAAGGGTTCGAGTGCTGTACCTGGGTACAGTGAGAGAAAAGAAAGAGTTCAAGTACTGTACCTGGGTACAGTGACAAAAAAGAGAGGAAAATGTACAAAAGTTGTGGAAACTACAGTAACACAAGGAAGGAAAGTAGCTGGTGCTATGAAGGTCTTGATAAGAAACAGAGGCTTGAGTGTTGCAGTTGCATGAGGCTTACATGAAGGAGCATTAGTGCCAACTGTAACATACGGATGTAAGAATATGATGTGGCATGAAAATGAAAGGCCAAGAGTAATAGCAGTGGAGATTGGACAGCTGAGGAATGTGTGTTGAGTACAGAGAGTGGACAGGATACAGAATAATGTGATGTGTCAAAGATGCAGAGTAAGGAAGTCTGTGGACACCAGAACCGAAGAGTGTACTGAAATGGTTTGGTCATGTGGAGAGAATGGATGACAACAGAGTGGTGAAAAAGGTATATCTGAGTGAATTTGAAGGAGGGAGGTGGTGAGGTATGCCAAGAAGGTGGAGGGATGTGGTGGATGAGTGTGTGAGGATGAGAGGTATGGAAGTTGGTGAGGCTAAGGGAATGACAGAAGACTCAGCAAGATGGAAGAATTTTGTGCAGAGAAGCACATAACCAGGGATTTAGCACCCCTTTTTAACATGAAAGCGTTCGGATTGGCTCTATCAGATAAGTAAATGTGAAGCTATGGAACATGGTGAAATTTTTTTAGCCTATCTGATGGAGCCAGGATTTCGAGGGCTTGAATGATGAGTGAACTGAAGCGTGGCCCATTGAACTGGGCAACTTTGGCTGTCTGGACGTTAATACTCCTCACCCTGCCCTAGGGTAGGAAAGGAGGCCTGGATGATGATGATGATGATGACTATGGACTGTATTATTAAAACTGTGTGTGAAAGTAAAGACAAGCTCCAACTTTTTTACACTAATCTTGAAATCATGTTATGAAGACAGAACATGTCTGACCTCCTGTATCACTGCCGATGGCAATTTGTAAAGTATGATACTGAATGATCAAATCTAATAACTATGAGTGATGCATAAACAAGCATTAAAACTCTGGGGCCTGCTTAGATCTTCACACAGTCATTTTCAATATTACAACAGACAGTTCTCCATCTCCTCACTCACCTTGATCTTTTTCTCAAGCTCCACTACCTCTGGTGGGGGTATTGTCATCATCTTCTCTACATCTTTCCGGCCATTTATGTCTTCAGGCACCTCCCACACTGATGTCCTGTTACACACAAACAGAGTCAAGCATTACTAATTACAGTAGACCCAAGTTTTAACAGACTCTAACAGACCGCATGTTGAATATAACAGAAACCATGATGGCCACCAACTTTCCATTGGCTATAACAAACAATGTCTGTTAAATGAGGTACAATACATGTATTTCCCTTTTTTTTTTTTTTAGTCCAAACTGGCCTGAAATTATCTTCTCCCCATCATAACTGCCGAGTTGTGACAGCAGACTATAGTAATACAGTACTATACAGGTGGCCCTCAACATCCGTGGATTCTGCTTTCGCAGCCCCCGCACATTCGCGGATTGTCCCTGGATTGTCCCTCTGTGGAGCCGAAATTTCGTTCACGGCCAAAAAGTGTCACCATGCAGATGCTCGCAGGTCATTTTGCGCCAAAACAGACCCACACCAAGCCACCACGCTCCCGTACTCCTCTGTCTCCTTCTCAGTCTGTCTCATGACACTGTTGTGGTCATTTGGCTGCCAAACCTCCCCTGATCTTGGTATTGTGCCCAATCAATGATTGTGTTCTCACATGTTCAAAGGTAAGAAGTGCATTGCTGTGCTAATCTGTAAGTGAATTAGCTCCCAATTGTGAG
Organism: Birgus latro; assembly: GCA_018397915.1. Classification (NCBI taxonomy): domain Eukaryota; kingdom Metazoa; phylum Arthropoda; class Malacostraca; order Decapoda; family Coenobitidae; genus Birgus; species Birgus latro. The sequence continues at coordinate 8,799 of JAGKTI010042479.1, forward strand.
ATTTACTTGTGACAGCTTTGTCCTGCATGTGTTTGTGTTGTCCTGCTAGCATGGGCCCCAAGCATCCAGCATCCCTTAGTGGTGAGCCCACCCTTAAGTGGAAAAAGAAAGTAATGAGCTTGGAGGAAAAGGTGAAATTGCTAGACAAGTGAATTTAATGGGTATGGTTGTAAGAAGTCGGGGTGAATAGCCTATGTAGCTGATGACTTGCCCACACTCACGTGGATGTGCGCAGGACGCATTCAATCACGGGAGTCTGTGGAAGTCACCAGGTACATATTTACTCAAACTTTGTACTGTACAGCCATACCCAATCAAAACTTATTTCTTATTAAACTTTTTTATACAGTTGGTCTGTTACTATTTGTAATATTTTATGCTGCTTTCAGGTCCCACATATGGTATATTAGGTACAGTATGTGCACACTGTCACGAATTTTCTACATCGTAAAATTATGTAAAGTAAATTGTGACCGAGTGATTTTGCAGGAGGAACGAATTACAGTAAACCCTTGATAAGCCGAACTATATGGGGCTCTACCCTGGTTCGAATTACCAAATTTTCCGGCTTACCGAATTTTCACCCCCCAAAATTGCTAAATTACCNAATTATCACCCCCCAAAATTGCTAAGACAATACCTATTACTTGTCCTTTCAACACTAAATTAAAGAAGCATATATAAATAAATTAGTTATGACAAAAAACAATATAGTGCATTTAATATACATTTAACCCCTTCAGTGCTGGGTGTATTTTCATTTTGTTCTTGCTGCCACCAGACAATTTTAGTCAATGTAGGTTGGATCTGTGGAAGTGCACGGGGTTGGTACAGCCTTTGTTAGCCCCTTCAGTAGGTGAGTCCAGTCCTGAGTGCCATAAAATCGGCTGGAGGAAGTGTAAATAAAGTAGAAATAGACGTCACAGTACTGAAGTGGTTAATTGGTAGAAAATCGTTCACAGAGGCAGTACCGACTGTCGGTAACGTGTGTTGGAGATGGATTTTCACCCCCCAAAATTGCAATAACAATACTTATTACTTGTCTTCTTAACATTAAAGTAAAGGGGCATATACAGTGTATAAATTAATAAAGAAAGACAAAAAAGAAAGAATTCAGTGGACATAATTTGCCTTTCGTCAGAGACAGAAGATCGTTGGCAGTTTATTTTGTTTTGGAAACGGAGGTGGTGGAGATAGTTGAGTTCACACTTGAACGTAAATTCTAAAAAGTACCCAGTATTTATTTCACTCTATATTAAGAACTAAACTTAAATGTAATCACTATAATAGACTGCAGTGTAACAC
>JAGKTI010042480.1:0-10103 GCA_018397915.1 Birgus latro
GTCATAAGTGTATTTTACTATAGGTGTGATCTCATTCCATAACACTTCCAGTAGTCACTAGCACCATATATTATAGGTTGTGCCAGATTAGGAGTGCATGTTACTATAGGTTAGATCTCATTCCATAACACTTAGTAGTCACCAGCACCGTATGTTACAAAGCACCATGTGTTGCAGGTCATTGGCAGAATAAGACATTTTTTCATTACTTTCACCATACCTTAGAGTCAATTTGTTGTCACAGCTTACCTTTCAAGATGGAGAGATGGCAGTTTTAGGCATAGTTAAAGAGCAGAGCATAGATAAAGCCTTTCCACACACCAGCACTTTACTCTGTGAGAGCCAATGGCCAACTGATTTGCCTGACTCATTGCAGACTCAGGTTTGAAGCTTCACTCATTCCTAGTTCCATGTCAGTGAAGCATAATCCCCATATAAAATAGCCACTCTGAACAGAGATTCATTTTACTTGAAGCTTCAGATCAGTTTCATCAGTCAGAGTCTTTCTCCTTTCTACCTAGCTCCTTATTTAGGTGGGAATAGAGGTCAAAGTAATGATAATGATATTTATCCTGCTTTTTTATCCCCCCTTTCCATGATTTAGGTGGAGTTATACCTATTTTCCCTCAGTGGATCTATTTTTCCCCCATTTATCCATCTTCCCCCACACCTCTGTATCCTCCCCCCCCCCCATTAGTGGTTTATTGTCCCCCAGTGGGCCTACTTTCTCCAGTGGACCCATTTATCCCAAAGAACCCATTTTTCCTCGGCCCCATTTCACCTTACAACTTCTTTCCCCTTGGTCCTACTTTCACCCAGTGACCTAGTATTTTTTTTTACCTAGTGACCTATTAGTACCTGTGGACCTGTTTTTTACCCATGGACCTATTTTTATCCATAAACCTATTTTTACCCTTGGACCTATTTTTACCCATAAACCTATTTTTTTCCTTGGACCTGTTTTTACCCATGGATTTTTTTTAACCCATGGACCTATTTTATTTCCTCCCATGGATCTATTTTTACCCATGGACCTATTTTTTCCCCTCATGGACCTGTTTTTACCCATGGACCTATTTTCCCCCCTCATGGACCTATTTTTACCCATGGACCTATTTTCCCCCTCATGGACCTATTTTATTTCCTCTCATGGACTTACTTATCACTCATGGACCTATTTTCTCCCATGGACTGGTTTTGTTTCCACTCATGGACTTACTTCCTCACATGGTCTTCCTCATGGATCTATTTTCTCCCATGGACCTATTTTATTTCTTCTCATGGACTTACTCTCTCATGGACCAGTTTTGTCATCTGTGGACCTATTTTATTTCTTCATGGATTTATTGTCATCCATGAACCTGTTTTATTTTCACTCAAGGATTTATTGTCACTCAAGGACCAGTTTTAGTCACTCATGGATTTATTGCCACTCATGGGCCTATTTTATTTCCTCTCATGGATCTGTTTTCACCCATGGACCTTTTTTATTTCCTCATGGATTCATTGTCACCTGTGGACCTTTTTTCACCATTGCATGTATTCCCTTCTTGCATTTTCCTTTAGACCTATTCTCCCCATTGTGAAGCAGCTGTATCTTTTGTGGACCTATATCCTTCCATGGATCTATTTTTGACATTAGACCAGTGTTCTCACATGGGTCCCTTTCCCTCAAGAATCTGTTCCTCCTTGGATCTCTCTCTCTCTCTCTCCCCCTCTCTCTCACCACAACATACACACACACACACACACACTGTAGTATTGTGTACAGTGACAGTATTCTAGATAGAGCAGTAGCAGTTTTACATATACAGAGGTCCGACATCTATTTCCTTGCCTCGTGAAGGGAGAAAGGTGGACTGGAAGAGGAAGACAGCTTAAGCCTGCAGTCCACTAGGTTCACAGTTCAAATGAGCCTTGGATTGTAACTGCTACTACTATACTACCCTCAGCATACATACCTGTGACCCTCTTCAGCCAGTCACCCTCCTTCTTCCTTTTAAGATATCCAAACATACCAGTTTACATTTCATCCCTCATGGTACTTCTGCCAGTTCTCTCACAGCACACTTTTCTCAGATCTGTCAGACCTTGAGACCCAACAGTTCTTCGTATGTCATTACTTGGCAAGGGATTTTCCTCTTGCAGCATATTTCCCTTAGCTCATTGGCAGTGGAGCCTCCCTTTTGTATCAATACCACCGCATGGAGGCATCCCCCACCAGCACTGTTTTACACTTCCCAGACCAACACAGCTGATAGGTGGAGGGGCTGGTTGTGTAGGAACTTATAAGTATTTTTGAATGATGGTATAGGGTGTTGAAAATGGTTGACATTTCATATGTAATACTGAAAGATCATATGTTTATTTATTTTCTTTGCAATGATTTACAGAAAAAATGGATGTTCAATCTCCTTTGGTGCATATAAATGCTGATTTGGCAGTGTCACCAAGTTTTCAGTTCTAGATGTTTGAAAAAGGTGTGAAATATTGATACATATTGGTGACATCATGTTGAGGCCCCAGGTTCATTTTTAAGATAGAAGCAGTGGACTGGAGGCTGAAATTGCCCTTCCGCAGTCCACCACACTCATTCATGGGACAGGGAAGTGGTTGAGGCATGTTAGTGTAACCAGGCAGTAGTAGTAGTAGTTGTTCCTTAGGCAGTCTGACCGAACAGCCTTGAGTCCCTGAAGAAGGCCACGGCTGAGACTGGGCTTTCCCACGGAGCTCTCGAGGAGTGTATGTTGTGTTGTTGGCATAGGTGATTGTGCGCAATGCAGTCTTCCATGATGTGCTTAATAGTGTGGGTGCTGTGTTACATCCTGGACAGGCATCAGCAACGGAGTCATCCAGCCTCTTCTGATAACTTAAGAGGGCTGGATGATGCCCACATCTCAGCCTGGCCAGTTGGACCCTGTCCTCATGAGGAAGATAGGATTCAGCAGGATGGATATCTGGAGGCCGTGCACGCAGCTATGTGTTGTCTTTAATTGACTGAGTGGAACGGCGAGTTTTTTGAGTATGAATATGGTTCTGGAAGCTGGTCTGAGGCAGATGGGTGGGAAGAGATGATAGTATTTGTGTATGGTACCGTGTGCTGGGTGTTGTTTTGATGTTTCTTGGTGTGTGTGTGGATGTGCTGCCATATAGTGTAGTGGATGTTGTGGGTTTGTGGAGGCTGCAGTGAGAATTTGGGTACCTCTCATGTCTAGATGATCCTTGACTGTGAGGACTTTGGTTTCTTGGTGTAGGTGGTCTGTAGGTGTAGTAGCTGTGCAGCCTGTGATTATTTTTATGGCCTTGTTTTGTATGGTCTGAAGAGTGTTAAAGTGTGTTTTAGTGAGGTTAGGAACCCAAGCAGGGCTTGCATAATTCATCACTGAACATATACTGTATATTGTTTGTATACTGTGGTGGTGGTTTCTTTGTTGTGTCCAAATGTTGTATGGGCAAGTGACCTCAAGGCATTGAGTCTGTGTTAATTTATTTTTTATGTTTGTGATGTGTTGTTTAAATGACACTGATGTATTGTGTTACACCAAGGATTTGTGTGTGTGTGTGTGTGCGTGTGTGTGTGTGTGTGTGGTAGGGGAGTATTGCTTATGGTGAGATTTGCAATTTGACTGTGCTCTGCTGTCCAGTTTGTGAGAAGGGTAGGTTCACCATAGATTTGGCTGGGGCTATTTTGAGCCTGTTTGTAGTGAACCATTTGTGTAGTGTGTTGAGGTAAGGTTGGAGGATGTGTGCGGCTGTGTTTGCGTTTTGGTTTGTACATCTAAGTGTTATGTCGTCTGCAAAGGAAGCTATGTGTATCTGCGGTGTGTGGAGTGTGGGTATGTTGTGCATGTGTAGGTTAAAGAGTGTAGGGGACAAAACAGAGCCTTGGGGGATGCCATTTGTGAAGTTTCTGATGTGCAAAGACTGACCAGCAAAAGTTATATGTGCACATCTTCCTGCTAAGTAGTTTGCTAGCCATCTTTTTGTGTTATTGTGCATGTTTGTGTTGAATATTTTGTTTTGTGAGGTTGTGGCAGGGGATGGAATAAAAAAGTTTACTAATGTCTAGTGTGACAAGGAGTGTTGTGTGTGGTGGACTAGCTGAATTCATGCCATCAAAAACTCTTTGTGTAAGGTCTGTAAAGAGTGTTTGTGGAGTGTAGTGGCCTAAAATTATGTTGCAATGGGGCTAGGGGGGGGTGTGAGGTGTAACTAGTTGTAGTACCAGTCTTTCAGTAACTTTGGAGGGGGTGCAGAGGAGTGTGACAGAGCAGTGTGAGGAAGGTAATGTGGGGTCTTTGTTGGGTTTGGGAATAGTGATGATAATGCCATGCTTCCAGATGTTGGGTATTATGTTGTGTGAGTGGCTGTAGTTTGATAAGTTGGTGAGTGCTTGTATGTCTTGTGGTCCAAGGTGTTTAAGGTGTATGTTGCTTATGTTGTTTGGTCAACAGGCAGATGAGTGCTTGAGGTTGCTGATGATGTGCTTCGTCTGGTTGTAAGTGAAGTGCGAAGTCTGGGTCTGTGGGGAACTGTCTTTTACATCGGATGATACGTCATTCGTCACGATGGGGGTTTATATGGCTGACATGTGGAGAGTGTTGTTTGTTTGAAGGTATGGTGTCTGTTGTTGTGATGGCAGTGTGTGATTGTGTAGTATTGCTGTTGGAGAGTGTGATGCTGTTTAGTGTTTTGTAGAGTTTGCTGGTGTTTGTTTTGTGATCAAGTGTTTGGAGATAATTACAGTACAGTATTCCAGTTTAGTATTTGCTGTTCTGATATTTTATTGTTTATTTGAGTGTTGAGTTCTTGTATTTGTTGTACGGTGTTATGTGTATGGGGTGTTGGGGAGTGTCGTAGTGTGTCCCATTGTCTGATGAGACCTTGAATTTCTGGTGTGAATTTGGGGTTGTGTGTTTTTCTGTTGCCTCTAGGGATGTGTCTTTTGTCTGCATTTTGTATAATTGTATTGAAAGTGTGCACAGTGGTGTTGATGTTTGTGATGAATGTGTTGTTTTATGTTTCAAAGTGTTGTTCTGTTTCAGCTGTGAAGGCCTCCCAGTTGGCTCTCTTATAATTAGTGTAAGTGTGTCTGTGGCCAGTTGGGGTGATTCCGGTTTTGGTAGTGATGATGATCGGGAGGTGATCAGAGCCAAGGGTTCTGACCACTCTCCAGGATGTTGTGGGGGCGAGGTTTGGGGAGCAGAAGGTGATGTCTGGGGATGATGGGAGGAAGAAGGCTTAGTGTGGGATATGGGTATGCTGATTGGGATTATTGAGTATGAAAAGATGGTCTGTCTGTGTTTGTGGTGCCAGCCCTCTGTCTGTGTCAGGGTTGTTGACATAGCAGGCTGACACCTTGGTGTTAAAATCACCACCCAGGATGATGTTGGGTATGTTAGTGATGTGGTGTATTTGTGGAGAGTAATTATGTGGTACTGTGGGGGATGACTGTGGGAGAATGAATATGTTGGCGATTGTTGTGTGTGATTTGTTACCAGTGCGTATTTTAATTGATTGTGTTTCTGTTGTAGTGTCATGTGGGGGGAGAAGTGACTTTGTGTGTGCACAGGTATCTGAAAAGTTGATGGATTTGTGTACCAGGGTGATGAGTCCACCACCACTGCCGTCGGCCCGGTCTTGTCTGATGGTGGTGAAATTATGAAATGTAGGTGTTTTTTGTGTTGTGCATAGTTTTGTTTCTTGTAAGATGGCAATGTTTATGTTGTGTTTGATGAATTGTGTGAGTTCTTATTTTTTTGTGTTTCTGCCATCTATGTTTAATTGGAGGATGTTTATGTTATGTGTGTGATGTGTGTTGGGTGCTGCAGCACGGAGGGGAGGTGTTGGTATGGGTGGAGGGGAAGGGGTAGGAGAAGGTTGTGATGGAAGTAAGGGTTGGGGTGGGATAGGAGGGGTTAGGGGATTGGATGGTGTGGGAAGGAGATTGGTGGGTTAGGCTGAGGAGGTGTGGGGGAAGTAGGAGTAGGGTTGGTGAGAGGCTTAGTGGGTGGGGGGAAGAAGCATAAGGAGCAGGTCCAGGTGTTTGTGTAGTGTTTTCTGGATGCAAGTGTTGTGCAGGTGTAATGGGTCCAGTTCTTGCAGGAATTGCACTGTACTGAACCCTTTGTTTGTCGGCTCGACGTGATAGGTTTTGAGCATGTTGGACATGTGTATTTGTTGGTGGGTCCGGGGTTGCTCTCAGTATCCCCGGCGAGAGGTCGTGGAGAAATGATCACCAAGGAGTCATTTCTCATTGTAGAAAAAACGGTGTTGTTGTGTGTGATGTGTGGAGAGATGTGGTACTTGCCCGAGTGACCGAAGCCTTTCCCAGGTTCTCGGGCCCCGTGAGTGGCCGTGGGGGGTTGCGGTGGTTTGGCCCCCATGCTGTCCTCCTCTTCTCTTGAACAAGCTCTGGGAGGTAGACCCACGGTGAAGATGCCACCGCTCCAGGTCCATAACCAGGCAGTGGAACCACCTGGTTAGTGTATCCACTGAGCACTGAGGTCTTGCTGTAGAAAATGTAAAAAAAAAAAATGGCTGTCTACATCTGAAGAAAAAAAAAAACTTCATCAACGTGTGTAGGTCTGTAAGCATTTGTATGTACCTAGTATATTTCAGAATATTCTATAGTACATGATTATCATAAAATTTATATTATGTGTGTAGGAGCTTGTTGTTTATCATGGTGCTCGAAGCCCTCTCATGTGACTTCAGAGATGGACTCCCATGGGAGATGTTGTATGCTGATGATTTGGTGTTGATTGCTGAGAATGAAGGGGAGGCTGAGGAAAGATTTAAGAAGTGGAGAGATGGTATGGGGTACAAGGGCTTAAGGGTAAATGCAGATAAAACAAAAGTGATGATATCTAGGGTTGGTGGCGGTACAATCAGAGGAGAGGGAGAGTGGCCATGTGCAGTTTGCCACATGGGTGTGGGAAGTAATTCCATCTTGTGCAGTGTTTGTGATAAGTGGGTGCACAAGAGATGTAGTGGTATTAGAGGTAGACTGCGAGATAATGCTGATTTCATGTGTGCGGTGTGTCGGGGAGAGCAGGTGGAGATTGTTAGGCGTGAGAGGGTTGAATTTGCAGGTGAGTCTCTTGAGTGTGTGGAGGAGTTTTGTTATCTGGGAGACATGTTATGTGCCGGAGGTGGGGCTGGAGTTAGCTCGGTTGCTAGAGTGAGAAGTGGTTGGAAGAAGTTCAGGGAGCTGTTGCCTCTCCTGACATTGAGAGGACTCTCCTTATGTGCTAAGGGGTCTTTGTATGCAGCATGTGTTAGGAGTGTGATGTTGTATGGTAGTGAGACCTGGGCAGTAAAGGAAGAGGATATTCGCAGGTTTAAACGTACAGAAATGACAATGATTAGGTGGATGTGCAGTGCGTCCCTGCGTGCAAGGCCTGGGGGGGCTGGGTTTACGATAGAAGAGTTGAGAGGTAGGATGGGACTGGAGTGTATTGGTGTTGTGATGAGGAGAGGTAGGCTGAGGTGGTTTGGACATGTGGAGAGGATGGGGGATGATAATTGGGTGCAGAGGGTGAGAAGTGTTAATATTGGGGGAGGGATTGGGAGGGGTAGACCGAGAAAGACATGGGACGAGGTCATTAAATGTGACTTAAGGGTTAAGGGACTGAATAGGGAGGCTGCCAGAGATCGAGCAGCGTGGAGAGCCACCATTAGGTGACCAAGGCCGACACATGCAAGCATGTTGGAGCCTTCAAAAACGAAAACGAAAACGAGCTCTGTAAGTATTTGTATGTACCCAGTATGTTATTTTGAAGCATTTGTTGTTCATCATTATCATAAAATGTATATTATCATGGAAAGGCGTGAATGAAGACTGGGATGTGTGAAATCAATGGTTATCAGTACAGTATTTCATTAAGCTGCCTTTTTATACCCATACACTATACCATTGCCCAAGTGAATAATGTTGCATATTATAACAAACTTACAGTTTTATGTTTTAATTTCTACATGAATTCCATTTAATGCACAGCTGATGTCTAACCATTTGTTAATGTTGTGGCCTAAGCGTCATTTGATATAAACTCAGTGTACCGCTGGTTGAAATGGTCCCCTCTGCGGTCCACCATTCTTCTTTTGGGGGATTGGTAGAGAGTTGAAGGGCATTTTGTATAATCTTCCAGTATCCATTTGTGGTCACTTTTTTATTTTTTTCCCCCAGGTTGAAGATAAACTGTTGCTTAAGAGTAATAGCTCTCCAGTATTATATGTATAATTTTCTGTTACCTTTTTTTCATCATCCGAATTGCTTTTTCCCAGCTAAGGATTGAGTAAGGTTTGATTACTTTTATACTTGTTGATTGTGAAGCTGAAATGTTTTGTTAGCTATCTTTGTGAAGTGTAGTACACTGTACTGTTTACTTAATTTTCCTAACACAGGAGCATAGAGAGAGAGGGATGTAGAGGTGTATCTGATTGTATGACCGTGTTATACATTGTAAAACTGAGAGGAGTGTGGTGAATAAAGGCAGAGAGGAGTACTTTGAGTGAAACTGAAGCGGAGAAGCTGAGAAAGAAGCAGTGTCAGATGAATACTAGCTAAAGGTACTGGAGGAGTTAGTTAACACTGAGAATCTCCTTGGTTACTAGTCATATCAGTTCTTCAGTTTGTCTGTATCCTGCCATCAAATGTTAGAATCTCCTTGGTTACTAGTCATATCAAATCTCCTTGGTTACTATAGTAGGACCACGGAATACTGGCCAGTCTGGGTGTGACCCATCACCTTTACACTGTTGCCATACTTCCAACTGACCTCCCAAACAGCCAAGGCTATTTTTAGATGGCCTTGGTACAGCCCCCCATTTACACCCTGCTCTCTCTCTCTCTCTCTCTTTCTCTCTCAATGTATGTGTGTGTGTGTGTGTGTTTTTTTTTAATGCAAGGAAGAAGGAACTAAACGTCATGGGCCCACATACTGTTCCTTCCAAGAAAAAACAAAAAACAATACGAAAGAGAGCCAAATTTAAGATCCATTCATTTAGAGATGCCTGGACACACTGCGTTTGAAAGACTGGAGATCATAGGAAGTAGGGAATACAGACAGAGGAAGACAGTTCCAGAGTTGACCAGTTGCATAAATGAAGGACTGGGAGTAACGGTAACTCTTGCATTAGAGAGTTGGACAGAAAAGGGATGAGAGTTTGTTGCTAGACTGGTATTATGTGCCTGTTGTAGAGGTGGAGGGATGCAAGCAGACAGTTCAGAGGAAGTGTGTGTGTGTGTGTGTGTGTGTGTGTGTGTGTGTGTGTGTGTGTGTGTGTGTGTGTGTGTGTGTGTGTGTGTGTGTGTGTGTATTTACCTAATTGTGATATACAGGAAATGAGCTACGCTCGTGGGGTCCCGTCTCTGTTTCTCAATAAGTCAAATTTTGCCTTAAACTCATTTAAGTTTTTAGACTGGACGATCTCTTTGTCCAGGCTATTCCACAGGTCTATACATCTATACGGAAAACTATATTTCTTGATGTCCTTCGAGCAGCTTGGCTTCTTTAGTTTCATTCCGTGTCCTCTTGTTGCTCTCTCATCCCACACAAACAGATTTTCTCTGTCAATTTTATCTACTCCTATCATGGTCCTGAACACTGCAATCATGTCACCCCTCTTTCTCCTTTCCTCTAAGGAGGGCAAATCCAGCCTTTCCAGCCTCTCCCTGTATGGCAAATCTGCCAGACTAGGGACCATCTTGGTTGCTGTTCTTTGTATTCTCTCAATCTTGGTTATATCTTTCTTTTTGTGTGGGGACCACACTACTGCTGCATATTCTAACCTGGGCCGGATCATGGCCACTATCAATTTTTTTATCATCTCCTCATCCATGTAATGAAATGCCACTCTTATATTGGTCAAGAGTTTATATGTCTCTCTCACTATCTTATTTATGTGCTTTTCAGGTGACAAACTATCCTGGACCAGCACTCCCAAATCTTTCTCTTCTCTCGCTTTTCTAATTGGTTCATTACCCATCAAATAATTCAATGATGGCCTCTTGGTACTTTTACCCATTTCCAATATTTTACATTTTTTTGCGTTGAATTTCATTTCCCACATCCGGCTCCAATCATATATCCTATCCA
>JAGKTI010042481.1:0-10103 GCA_018397915.1 Birgus latro
TTTTTTTACCCAACATATCCCCAGAACCCGACCGATTTTCCACTTTTTGTTTTTTGGCTAAAACCAAGAAATTGCTTACCTACGCTCAGAAGTGGTCTGGACAGGTATGCCCTCGCTCACCTGGGCCTCGTACTCTGTAAATGTGCACTGCAGTTGTCGCGTTTTCTATGATGGGGTAACTAAACCAAACCCACAGTGATACATCAGTATACATTTATTAGGTCAAAATTAACACTTTGTATAAGGATATAATGGTTTTCATACAAAAATATAGGTGATATAAACGTATGTTCATTTTGCGGCTATCTGAAAATCGCCGATTTTTGTCACAGTAGACTCCCTGAGACTGTTCTTTCCACTTACATTCTAATTGTTGGCTTACATTATACTTTTCTACACTCATTATATTATTTTCAACTTTCTATAACATTTATCACATACTGACAGGCCTTACTATCATTTCTGAGCATAATATTATCGCATATTGACACGCCTTGCTATACAGTAATATTGAGCGTGATATTTTCGCAAGCACACGGTATTTATTTTTCATTTTTAACTTCGATAATATTTTTACACAATGATTTTACCAATATTCAACTTCACAAACTGTTATCACATATTGACAGACCTTACTAGTGTTGCGAGCGATATTTTATCGCACATTTGCATGCCGAGCGTAATATTCTCGCAAGCAGGCAGTATTATTTTTTTATTTTTCAATTTCCATTATACTTATTTCCAGAGAATATTACCATTGATTGCACATATATTACATGACTTGGTATGACAGTGAGCGTATTATTCATGCATTCCACAGATCATTACCATTTTCAAACACTTATCACAGATACTGTATACCTGAATTCATTGTATCACTTATTCACTGGTCTTACAGGTATACCAGCAGTATTAATAATGAAGAGGGTGTGATACTGTTGGAAGCAGGGCTCAAGGCACAAGCCGACATTACATTGGACGCATTCGTATCTCGTGTCTCATCTACCTGTGGTCCTTCTGATGGCGGAGCTCCTGCACACATGACAGCGGCGCTGTGGTCGTGGGCGGGTGGGAGTAGAGGGGATGGAGGTGAGAAAGTGACGTCCTGTGAGACCTAAGGGCGTCTGGGCGGCGGTGGCGATGCGGGTACTGGGGTGGATCCTTTCCTCTCCATATTTGCCGATGATTTCTTGGCAGAGCTCTCGCACAAACCCCTCGAAGGTCTCAGATTTTCCAGTGGTCAGGGCGTGGAGGTGGTGGCAGTTGAGGACCGCGATGTCAAGGAGGTGAAAGAACAGTTTCTTGTACCATTTCAACGTGGTCCTGGCACATTCCACACTGGAAATCATTGAGTCAGATTGGTCCACCTACCTCATGTTGACATTGTAGTCCACTACTGACTCTTGTTTCCAGACGTGGACCCTGCACTGGCCTCTGTACTCCACGGAGTCTGTGCGGTGCATCAAGGGGGGGCGTACAGTCGACAGGAGGGAAACTTCTCTCTTGTCATTCCATATGGTGGAGAGGATGTAATTCGCCTTGAAGAAAACCACCTCATTCCTGTTGAGTTTCCTGTCGAGGTGCACCAAGTGACGTCATCTTCTCTTCACAGTGTCACAGACTCAGGTGTCTGACGGTGGAGATACTGAGTGAGAAGAGGGCTTATGTACCAGTTGTCCAAGTACAAGACGTGACTACGATGAAGGTACTGCTCTATCATGGTTTTTACCACAGCCCTTGAGAGTCCTACACTCCGATCTTCTGTTAGTCTGTCTGTGCTCCAGTGTACAAGACTATGTCTTGCACATAACCAGTCCTACAGTCACACATAACAAAGATCTTGAAACCAAAACGGTGCCTTTTGCTGGGTATGAACTGGCGGCGAAAGTAAATATTGCCTCTTCACAACACAAGACTCGTCTATGATGAGGCCCCTATAAGGATAAAATGACGAGCGGAACGTTTCCTCGTAGGTGATCAAAAACAAGTCTAATTCTCCACATTTTATCTGTGTTGTTTGCATTTGCAGGGTCGTCTGCATCAAAGAAGTGGAGGCAGCTGAGAATGTATTGAAACCTATTCCGACTCATAACTTTACTGGAAAAAGGTGTGTAAATAATGGGGTCAGTTGACCAGTAAGCCCGAATTTGCCCTTTCTTTACTATACCCATCAATAACACCAGGGCAAAAAATAGGAACATCTCACTTGGAGTAACTGGGTAACTATAGCGCTGTGCGTGGGCGCTTGTTGTCCCCTAACGCTCACTTTCACTGTGGATCCTCTTGGCGAAGATGTTTGTTTGCTCCACTATATCTTCCACGAACTCCTCAGAAAAGTACAGGTGGAAGAAATCCACCCTGCTGGAGCCTTGGTGGATATGTGGAGCAGTGCAGCCAGACCGCCACCCCTCTGTAAAGGGGTGTATCACGGGTTCAAAATCACTCCCGTCCTCCCATGTCCACGACACGTCACTGTCAGCACCATCGTCGCCTTCGTCAGGGTGTGGAGGAGAGGGTGGGGGGGGGTTGGAGAGATGGAGAGCAGCGCCCTTTCCCCCACTCGCGGTCCTCTTCCCTCTCCCTTTTCCTTTCCCATGAGTTTTCGCTTTCGCCCCCTTCCCCACATCACGGGGCTGTGGAGAGGGAGCGTGGGAAGACTGCGGGGCGAATGACGTACTTGGGAGCTGCTCCACCTCACCTGCCTTCCGGCCAGGTGCATCACGTGGGAGCGCAAGACCTACCTCCCTGTGACAAAAATATATAACATAAGAAAGAAACTTTATACAAATTTTGGAAAATGAGAGCAAATAAGATATGGGAGCTAAACGGCTGAAACAAATATAAAGCTGCTAAAGGAGGCGTCGTTGTAAAGGCACTGCCTCTGACATCCATCTCATCTGATCTGACCACCACATTCACTTCCCACAGTTATCACTCCCGCCCCCTTCCCCACACTATAGGGATGTGGAGAGGGAGCGTGGGAACACTGCGAGGCGAATGATGTACTGGGGAGCCCAGGTGCACCAATTGGGAGCGTGTCGCCTCCCTCCCTAACACAACCACTTTCACTTTCCACAATTATCACTCCCGCCCCCTTCCCCACATCATAGGGCCGTGGAGAGGGAGCGTGGGAACACTGCGGGGCGAATAATGTAATGGGGAGTGGCTTCACCTCACCTGCCTGCCGCCAAGGTGCACCACATGGGAGCATGTGACCTCCCTCCCTAACACCACTTTCACTTTCCACAATTCTCACTCTTGCCTCCTTCCCCACATCATAGGGCTGTGGAGCGGGAGCGTGGGAATACTGCAGGGCGAAAAATATACTGGGGAGCGGCTCCACCTCACCTGCCTCGAGCCCAGGTGCACCACGTGGGAGCGCGTGACCTACCTCCCTAAAACCATCACTTTCACTTTCCACAATTCTCACTCCCGTCCCTACATTTCTGCCATACCCAAACAAGGAAATAGATCCATACCTCATATGCCGCCTCGGTCCCTCTGTTCCACCTGGCAAGATTCGCTCAAAGCCCAACCACGTGGGAAGACCACGTCCACGTGCTCTGCCCTCATCCTTATCCTCGTCCTCGCTCTCATCTGAACGCTCGTTAACAGGCTGCATAGTGGTGCGTCCATGTCCTCGTCCTCTACCCAGGCCTGCTTAGCGATACATGTCATACCGCCGCTTCCTAGGTAACGGCACCTCCTCGTCACTGCTGCTCTTCTCCTCGGCAGGTAGCACATAATCCTTGTCGTGAACATCATCGTCCGTGGGTGGGGTCACTATCCCCAGTAAATTCTGCTGCATAAGTGTCGAGGGCAGCCTGTATTTCCTCATCAAAGAGACCGCGCCGCGCCATGTCTGTCCTGGGTCAATGCTGCAAGGTGAGTGGCCGAGTCACAGGTGAGTACGGGTCACTCGCAGTTCCGGAGTGTCCTCACCTGGTAGCAGCTAGAGAAAGGTCTCCCGCGCCTATGTACCAAAAATAACCCGCGAATGTTGAAAAATGTGCACACGACGTGCCTTGCAATTGAGTGACGTACGATGGACGTCGGTGGGTCTGAGCATGACAAAAAGTAGTGACGTGCATCGTACGTTGGTGGGACTGGGCGGGTTTGGGAAAAGTTTCATCATCATTATTATCATAACCCCATTGCCTCAATAATCGTGAACTGAGAGTGATCCGAGCACAGATAATTGGAAGAAATTCAATGTAGAAGATATTATTAGTTCGAAGTGAGAACAGGTCACACCCACATTTCATCATTCCCAAAGCACTCAGCAGCCACAAAAGTTAATATTCATTTCACAGCAGTTTGTGTTAGCAGGAGGTAATAAAATATGGAAGCTGATAGAAGATTTAACCTACACAGGTATAAGATGTTTAGATAATGCAAGTGTCAACCTTACTGGGATCATTTGCAGGTATGAATGGAGAATAAATGCGTATATAGCATGGTGGGAGAAAGAGGCGGAAAGGAGGTAGGGAGGGTAGAAGAGAATGGAGGGAGAGTAATCGAGTAACCTGTAGGGAAAGAGGAATGGGAAGACAGGGGAGGTACGAGGAGAAAATCAAGACATGGAGACGTGTTACGGTGGGTCTGGGAGGTGTTTCTAACTTCTTTTTTTGCATAATGCACTGTATTATTCTTTAGAATGTCATAGCATTTTATAATACAGCTTGCAATAGGTAATGCAACTGAAAATTTACGTGTCATGTGCACAATCAAACCTGTATGGAATAGTTCTAGGGAGCTTGCTTAACTAACCACAGTACGACCAATAACAATGTATACTTCCTACTCCAGGTCTGTTTATCAGAGCAATTCTTCAGTCCGGCACAATGCTGTACCCCGGTACCACAGCATTTCATAGGGAGTTGGCGTACTCCACTGGCAGGTTTCTGGGATGCCCACACACCCGGGGGATGAGGAATGACCAGGCCAGTCAGTCACTTCTCACTTGCCTGCAGAATATCGATGTGAAGAACCTTACCCTCTCTGAACTCAACTACTGGGTTAGTCTCTCTTTACTTTTGGTATTATGTGGGACATTACTCCATCCACTGCAAGTGTTTAAATGATCTCTGCTCTTCTAAACTGTCAGTTTGAGTCTCTTCCCATTGCAGTAGTTATTCTCTCAGCATAAATCCTTCATGGAGGTCACTGGTCAGCTCTGGAACTGTCTTCATAAATTCGCATTTCCCTTTGCCTATGGCCTCCAGTCGATCAATGGCAATGTGTCCAAGTATCACGAAATAAACCGTTCTTGATTTTAGAATTAGTTTGGGCAGTTAAGTAATCTGGATTTTTCGTATTCTTTCTGAACCTTGCAACCTATTTTATGGCTTGTCAGAACTGCCAAGAGAAGAGTGGTGGACTTGGTAGTCTTCGTATATTATCTGTAAATACCTAATTACAGTGTGTGGAGTAATAAGATGCGAAGTTGATAGCAATAATAGCAATCCAATACTTTTCAAAGGAGTTAAAACAGGAACCCCCCGCCATATGTGTATTGATATTACCAGCAGGAAAAAAAATAGTGAAACAAAGTTGCCAACATTCTTAAGAGAACGTAAGATGATCTCACACAGATGCAATACACTAACAAACTTCTCTGGAAATTGCCGTGATGATTAATGAACGTGCAAAAACGGGGTCTCAGAATTTCCGAGTTTATAAAATTTGACATTTAACCCAGAAAATATTTTTAAAAGGCCTAAAAGCGGGGTGTCTGGGACTATTGGCTTAATGAAAAAAACAAAACAAAAAAACAAATTTGAAGCGAACTGAATGAACAATGGAATGGCGCCAAGTTGCAAAAACGCTTGGAAGAAAGAACCGGTGAAATCACCACAGTGGCTGTCCAGATATTGGTATGGAGACTTAACTAGAGATTTTGAGTGTGAAATAATATCAAACATTTTATAAACAAAACAAGGTAATCATGAGTCAGTGACAGCTTTAACAAACACTTTTCTCTACATCTTGCACTGCCTTGCATGCGCTTTACATATCATACAACATACCCATCTAAATCACAGGGGTTGAAGCCAGCAAGGACATGCGGCCAGAACGCTTTGCCCCCTCTACCTAGTGGCGAACCAGTTGAGAGGTGGCATGACGCAGACTCCGCCAGCTTAATTTTGGGGACCGGGATGGGATGGGGCTTGGATCTGTGCTAGAGGGTACAGAGCATTGCGGTTCCCAGGCTGCTGCCTCCGCCCAATAGAAAGGAGCCCTAACCCGGGAGTAACATCTCAGGAGCATGCCTTATCAGTTTGTGTATAATGGCGGAGCAGTTACAGTGACAAGGTGCACTTGGAAGGTTTCCCTGTAATTGTCAAGACCACTTCCACAGCCACTGGTCACGGCTGGTGGGCTAAGGGTCCCAGGTCCCACTCCTGAACTTGGGACTGTGGGGGTGGGTGGGCTGTGGCCTGTCTCTCCCTCTATTAAAATTTAATTTCATGGCCAAAAATGAGAAAAAACGAAAGCCTAACGACACGAAATCACCAAAGAAGATCAGAGTTGCATCTTGGAATGTGAGTTGTTTGAAGAGCAGAGCGAGGTAAGTGGTCGAAGCAATGAGTAGGAGGTGCGTGGATGTTGGCTGTGTGCAGGAGGTTAGATATAGGGGAGGAGCAGCCAGTGATTGCCGGGAGGGATTGTTGGTACAAGATATTTTGGCAGGGAGGGGCATATGAATATGGTGGTGTGGGGTTGTTGGTTTAGGAAAAATGGGCAGATTATCATGAATGTAATGAGAGTGAGTGAAAGGAATATAACAGTGAAAATTTTGTTCGGTAGGTTCACATTTTCATTTTTATTAGTGTATGCTCCACAGGCAGGCTTGGATGTTTTTGAAAGATACAGATTCTTGGATAACTTATTATGTGTGACAAGTGGTATGGGGCATGATGAGATCATAGTTTTCGGAGGGGACTTAAATGGTCATGTAGGTGAAGCAGCTCAGCTATAATAAAGGGTACATGGGGGATGCGGATATGGTACGAGAAATGAGGAAGGGGAAAGGGTATTCGAGTTAGGGCAGGCAGTGAACATGAATGTGTGTAACACACATGTTAGGAAAAGAGAAAGTAGGTTGATTACATACGACTCTGGGGGAAATAGGAGGCAAATAGAATATTTCCTGGTCAGGAGGGCTGACAGGAGGGTGGTGAGGGATGTTAAAGTTATCGGGAGTGAAGGGTGTGTGCAGCAACACAAATTATTATGTGGCATTGTGCTTAAAAGTTGCCGGTGATGGTAAAGAGGACCTATGCACCAGGAGGAAAATACAGAAGTTGAAAAACCAAGCAGTTGGGGATGCTTTCTCTAGCGATATCAGTAGAGTGGTGGCTGAACAGGGAGCTGTTGACAGAAGTGAAGTGTTAATGAATAGTACAGAGCTCTCAAGAACAATCTCCTGAGAGTTACTGATTCAGTGTGTGGATGGACAAAGAGCCCACGAAGACACAAAGTAACATGGTGGTGGGATTGGGGTATATAAGCCGCTATTCAGGAGAGAATAAGGCTTTTGTGGGGGAAAGTGGTTGTAACAAAGATGAATACTTGGCTACCAAGCGTAGGGCTAGAAAAGAGGTATACAGTATATACATGCCAAAGTATGAGTCTCAGAGACATTTACTGGATACCGTAAACAGTGTGAAAAGGAAGAATATGATATTTAAGGTGGCAAATCAGAAGAGTCATGAGGGAAAGGTAGTGGTGAACAGTGAGGATATTATAAACGCCTGGAGAAAGCATTACAACCGGCTACTGAACGAGGAGTTTGACTAGAACAAGGAAGGTTTGGAGTCAGCAGATCCAGTGCTTGGCTTTTAATTGATGCTGCTACTGTGAGCAGGGCAATAGGCAGGATGCAGGTGGAGAAGGTGGCAGCTGTGTCTGGGTTGCCTGCTGAAATGCTGAAGGCCTCAGGAGATGTAGTAGGATTAATTATTACTGATTTTATAAATAAGGTTATATGTAAGTGTGTTGACCCAGATGATTGGCTGAAGACTGTGACTATAGATGTGTACAAGTGGAGGGGTGATGCTCTAGAAAGAGGAAATTATAGGGGCATAATAATTCTGGACCCGATAATGAAGGTAATGGAGGCATTTCTAGAAACTATGATAAGAGGAAGATGGAATATTGTTGAGATGCAGTTTGGGTTTATGCTACACAAGGGGACCACAGATGACATGTTCATTGTTCGACACCTTCAGAAAAAATATGTAGGAAAGAAAGTGATTTGCACTTTTGTTTTTGTTGACTTGGAGGAGGCCGTAGACAGAGTTCCTAGGGAGGTGGTGAAGTGGGCAGTGAGAAAACTTGGGATTGGGGAGTGGCTGGTTAGACTGGATATGGCTATTTATGTGGATGCTTGCACCCAGGAAAGAATGAATGGAGATTTACGTGATGAGTTTTCCGTGAATGCTGGTGTGTATCAGGGGTCACTCTTGAGCCCCTTGTAGTAGTAGTAGTAGTTGTTCCCTAGGCAGTCTGGCCGAACAGCCCCGAGTCCCTAAGGAAGGACACGGCGGAGACTGGGCTTTCCCACAGAGCTCTCAAGGAGTGTATGTTGTGTTGTTGGCGCAGGTGATTGTGTGCAATGCAGTCTTCTATGATGTGCTTAATAGTATGGGGTGCTGTGTTACATCCTGGACAGGCATCAGCGACGGAGTCATCCAGCCTCTTCTGATAACTCAAGCGGGCTGGATGATGTCCACATCTCAGCTTGCTTGTTGTTTAGCATGGTGCTTGAAGCCGTCTCACGAGACTTGAGAAATGGACTCCCTTGTATGCCAATAATTTAGTGTTGTTTGAAGAGAAGGAAAGGGAGGCGGAGGAAAGACTCAGGAAGTGAAGAGACTGTAAGGGGCACGTGGGCTTAAGGGTAAATTCATATATATATAACAAAATTGATGATATCTAGGGTTGGTGAAAGTACCCTCAAAAAGAAGGGAGAGTGGCTATGTGTGGTTTGCAACAAGGGCTTGGGAAGTAATTTCATTCTGTGCAGTGTCTGAGATAGGTGGATGCATAAGAGATGTAGTGCTATTACAGGTAGACTGCGAGATAATGCTGATTACATGTGTGTGGTGTGTCGGGGAGAGCATGTGGAAATTGTCAGGCGTGAAAGGATTGATCTTGCTGGTGAGTCTATCGAGTGTGTGTAAGAGTTTTGTTACTTGGGAGACATATTATGTGCTGGAGGCGGGGCTGGAGTAAGGAGTGGCCGAAGGAGACTCTGGGAATTGCTGCCTCTCCTAACACTGAGAGGGCTCTTCCACCATGCTAATGGATCTCTGTATGCGGCATATGTTAGGAGTGTAATGTTGTATGGTAGTGAGAACTGGGTAGTAGAGGAAGAGGGTATTCACAGGCTCAAAAGTACAGAAATGACAATAATTAGGTGAATGTGCAGTGCGTCCTTGATTGCGAGGCCTGAGGGGGCTAGGTTGACGATGGAAGATTTAAGAAATAGGATGGGACTGGAGAGTATTGGTGTTGTGATGAGGAGAGGAAGATTGAGATGGTTTGGGCATGTGGAAAGGATAAGGGTTAACAAACGGGCGCAGAAGGTGTGAAGTGTTAACACTAGGTGTAGGGCGGCTTAAGGCAGACGACAAAAGATCTGGGACGAGGTCATTGAAGGTGACCTAAGGGATAAGAGGAAATATATAAAGGCTGCCAGAGATGGAGCAGCATGGAATGCACACATTAGGTGACCAAGTCCTATGCATATAGACATGTTGGAGCCTTTATGAAGGAAACGAAATGAACAAAGCGAGCACGTTGGTGTCGTAACGGATGGGTTCCATTATGGTTTAAAATAAGAGGAATGGTTGTGGATTACTGCGTGTCGTAAAAGGCGACTAAAAGGGGCGGGGTGAGGGACTAGGGACCCCCTCCTCTGTTTTTTAGTTCCTAAAAAGAGACAGGCCAGAGAAAGGGATGGGGGATCGAGTTATCCCCGTACCCTGAAGGTTGGGTCTATGAATGTGCGTGGTTGTAGTACGATTGAGGCTAAAAGGGAGGAGATTGGGAGAATGTTTGTGAGAAGAAAGTTGGATGTGTTAGCTTTGAGTGGG
>JAGKTI010042482.1:0-10102 GCA_018397915.1 Birgus latro
CCCAGATCGTCATGCAACAGCAGCTGCATACTTCTGACAGACACATCTGCCAGAAACTGTGGGTTCTTTTCTTTTAAATCCTGTGCTGTTAGCCATGGATCCTTGCTAACTTGCCTCAAGATCAGCTGACGGGTCCTGAAGGTTGTTTTACGTTACGAGGTCTCCCAGGCTTGGGAAGTGGAGTGGGAGGAATGGCCTCCCCACTGTCCTTGAACCGCTTCACCAGTCTCTGCACTGTCCTCAGTCTAGCACCATCTGATTTGCAATAAATGGGAGTTTGTGGCCAGCTTTGTATAAAGTAATCACTTCCACACTTTTGTCCTTGCTTGTGGTCACTTTAGGCATGATGAGAATGTGGTAGGTAACCAAATAACTGTGTTATTTGAGTTAAAACATGTCCTCGTGGTGCATCACACACAGAGACAATCCTCCTCCTGTGGCTGCCCAAACATTACTGAGCCTGCTCCTGTGGTGCCAAACCTATCAAGCAGGGTTGCCAGCTCCCGTTGAAAAAGCTTCAGCTCATTTCGCATCACAGGGGAGGGTAGTATTGACCCTACTTCACTTAACGCGAAGAAGAATGACGTCGGCAAAAAAGCGTCAATACTTTCCGCGCCTACTGTATATATATATATATATATATACACAGTCCATATATAATATACAGTATATGTGTATTTATCTATCTATTGCCAGACGCCATAATCTCGTAAGGGGTGGCCATTTGACTTTGAGTTATATGTTTTACGGGGAGGGTCACTAACCCCCCACCAACCCACTTGTTGACACGGGAGCACATATGGTTTGGTTATATGGTTACCACCCAGTGCTGGAAATGGTATTAGGAAACCATTTGCCTTGTCATTCAATGTAAAGCCACCTGTAAAGGAAAGAAAAGAATTAAGAAGTGACAGAAAAGATGGGAGAAATAGGGGGAGAGGAGGGCAGGCACAGAAAACGAATGATAAAGGATAAGGAAGAAGTATTCAGCATTGCATCAAGTGAGTGGATGATGGTCACCACCACCTACCATTGCCAATGTACAGTGTATATTTACCAGTCATGGGGATGTCACACAACCTTGCCTCACTTTAACACTGATCTTGAACCACTCACTTAGATGTCCACCTACCATTACACAAACTTCACTACCATCATAAAAACTCTTAACTGCATTCAGCATCTCTCCATCGATGCTGTACATATGCAAAACCATCCACAATCCCTCTCTCTTTCTCTTGTTGTATGCTTGCTCCAGATCCATAAATGCCGGAAATACTGTATCTCGTAATCCTTTTCACGAGGATTCTCCGGTACCTCCTGTTTCACTTTATGATCATCTCACGCCCCACCACTCCTAAAGCCACCTTCTTCATTACTTACCAGGCATTCTCATCTTGTAACAAAACTAAGGTCTTTTACTCTACTGCCATGGAGTCAACAAACATTTTTCTTTCACCTCCTTTGTTACATGGGAATGTCTTTAGTGTATCTCGTAAGATATTTTTCAACATCATTCTTGCTTTTGGTAACTTATGGATCTCCAAGGACCCCTTTCACTTCTCCATGTGAGTGTACGGCAGCTAACTGGTAAAGAAAGTGAGGAGCATTACACTTTTCATAGTAGTAGCTGCAGAACACAATTTCCTTAATGTAAACAGTAATTGTTAACAAGTTGCAACCATGTCCCTTGCAGGAATAATGGGTATAGGATCCTATTGTAAACCTTATCTACATAGTTAAATTATTTCACCCATTCCCATCTCAGGTGAAATATCAGCACTGAAGTCAAGATTTGAAGACATTTTTTTTTCTCTCTCTCTAAGTTCTACAGCTCACTGAGAAAGTTGGTGCAACCCCAGGAATTATCTATTGGAAATTATTACATTGACTTTAAAATAAGTTATTAAGACATTCATGCAGAATCAAAAGAACAGTGTTAGGAGTAATAGTAGTACAGTAGTAAGGAGTGAGTGATGCAACACTGCAACAGAGAGAGAGATTTTGAAAGAAGTCAGTAAGAGGAGAGGAGCTGATGAGATGAAAAACCTTTGATTCTACAGCAGGTTTCTGTAAATTTGTTTTGACCTACATTTTACATCAGGTGTCTTAAATATTAGATCATGCTAGCTAATGTTTGTTTGTTTTTTTCAGGCCACTCACTACAAGAGGATTCCTTGTCCATTAGATCCAAAGCAGTGAGTAAAGTATAAAAATGTGATTCACCTTTACTTCATAATACATATTTACTTAATGCGATTTACTCTTACAAGACAGGCAACCCTTGAAACTAGATTTTACCAGAGAGCTTTGAGTTTGCCTGGCTGAAGTAGTCAGTTTTCTGCAGTCCATTTGTTTCTTGTCCATGTAAACCATGGACCAAAACAAAAACGATAATAGTTGTAGTACAGATTTTTTTTCCCCCATAACCCATGTCCAGAGGTACAGAAAAACTTAAACTTTTAGGTTTTATGATGGTCCCAGATATTATATGCTTGTTATTATGGTCATGGGTTTATTGGGACATAAAGTCAGTGGGCTTCAGGAAACCACCCTCTTCAGCTGGATGTTTTCAGACATTTTATACTGAGGTTCTGTTGAAGGATTGTCTTTGTGTGAAAGTGAAATGCATGGTGAGGTAAGTGTACTATAATGAAAGGAACAGCATTACAGTGAGGCCAGAGTAGGTTGATTGTGAGTTGTATTTTCTGTTGGTACTGAAACAAAGAAGGATGATGGCCATACTGTAGTCTGAATAGTGGAGAGCGAGAGGCTAATGGGGAGAGTGTATGTGAGTGAGGTGGAGGGAAGGGGGGCGAGGGAGGGGGAAACCAAGGATGAGATGGAGGGATGAAGTGGAGAGGTATATGAGAGAGGAGGGGATGTGAGCCAGGAGGGAGGGTAGCAAAATGGCAGGGGACAGGGTAACATGGAGGCAATTTGTTTGTGGCCACCCCTTACAGAATTAAGGAATCTGACTATAGATAAATAGATGGATAGATAGACATCTAAACACACATACCATAGACCCTCTGTGTATACCCAGCATGTCTTCCTACAGTACAGATAGGCCTCATTATACATTTGTTTGATATATCATAAATTGCTAGAATGATGACCTAAAAGCTGTACCAAGTTTTATATCATTCATATCATTGATAAAGGCTCCAGGATGCTTGCATCATCAACTATGCTCACTTAATGGCAGCTCTCCACACTGCATAATCACTGGCAGCCTCCCTGTTCAGTCCTATATACTTGTGATCAAAACTCTACCTCTATGACCTCGTCCCAGGTCCTTTTTCGGTCTGCCTCTTGCAACCGTACCTCCGATGGTCACACCTCTCACATTTTGCACCCAATTGTCATCTTCCGTTGTATCAACATGCTCAAACCATCTCAGTCTACCCCTCCTCATCACAACACCAGTACTCTCCAGTCCCATCCTTCCTCTCAACTCTTCAGTCGTAATCCTAGCTCCCCCAGGCCTTGCATTCAGTGATGCGCGACACATCCACCTAATCATTGTCTTTTCTCTACGTTTGAGCCTGTGAATATCCTATTCCTTTTCTGCCCAAGTCTCATTACCATACAGCATTGCACTCCTAACACATGCCACATATGAAGATCCCCTAGAATGGAGAGAGAGCCCTGCCAGTGTCAGGAGAGGCAACACCTCCCCGAACTTCCTGCAGCCATTCACTCTGGCCACAGAACTAGCTCCAGCTCCACCTCCAGCACATAACATTTCCCCCAAGTAAGAAAGCTTCCACACATTCAAGAGACTTACCAGCAAGATCAGTTCTTTCATACCTGACAGTCTCTATAGCTCTCCCTTACCCACTGCACACACAAAATCAGCATTATTTCACAACCTACCTTTGATACTACTACATCTCTTTTTGCACCCACTTATCACAAACATTGCACAAGATGGAGTTACTTCCCACATCCTTGTGGCAAATTGCACATGGCCACACTTCCTTTACTTTGATAACTCATCAGCTTTTAAAATCTATTCAATCTTCCTCCAGACAGCTTTTCAGCTGAAGAGAAACCCATTTGGCAGAAAGGATTAAGAGTCACCCAGCTGCCTTTTGTGCTAGCTAACCAGCATAATGAGAATTGGTCAGTGAGTTATTTCCTTTATTGAGAGGAGCAAGTGGACTTCTCCGAATAGACACAGTCTAATGGGGGAGTTTGGTAGCATTGTGGTGTTGATGTGGATGCAGGAAAGTGTTAGGAGGGGTACCCCAGGGTTATTTGGCCATGTAGAGTGAATGGAAAGTGAGAGATTGACTATGAGTGTGTATATTATGTAGAGGAAGAGAGGTAAAGAGGGAGACTGAAGATGAGGTACTGGAGGGACAGGGTGGAGAGGATTACAAGTGAGAAAGGTTCCTAATTGTGGAAGATAGGGTGACATGAAAATAGTTTTTCTGTGGTCACCCCCATTTGGATTACTGAATCTGGCTGAAGATAGAGAGATAGAACTCCTGGCCTGGCCATGCTCATACTGTACAGGTAGTGTAACTTTTAATTCCCAAGAAGCAACTGAAGTTTTTATTTTTGTTTTTAAATCTAAAATCCCACTAAAGGGAATAGGTTAGTCATCTGTTCTTAACCCCTACACTGCAGGGTTGTCGGAGGCTTGCAGGGCCATTCCTGCTGGGATATTCGTGCTCCGACTGACTTTTTAAAAATATTTGCCAAAAATCAGTTATTAGTCCTAGAATATTATAATTATATATGCATATGGAACATACCTTCAGCTTTCTCCTGGGATGTTTTTGTAGCACTCGACTACTGTAGGGCTTGTGGAGACTTCTGAAGTTGGGTAACTAAGTCTCCACTTTACACTTCCCGACATCCCCTAATCTGAATACCACCGCCAGATATTATCACTAGAAACACTATTCAATGATTTCCAAATAGTTTGGAATCCATACTAAAAAAAAAAACACTGTGAAAGCAATGTAAAATACGAGCACGTAGGAGCCTCCCACTCGCGCTAATTCGCTTCTGGTATTCTGTCATTTCTTACTCATGTACACACTCACACGTTATTATTTCTAGTACTTTATTACACTTAAATATATCTACAGTCCTTTACCACTTCCCACATGATGTTTAGTAGGGGTAGAGGTCACAGGGCCTTTTATAATAGGTGCAAAAGCGGCAGAAATGGAGGAACAGCATTTCACCGTGAAGGACGAGAACGTACTGACTGTATCTCGGTAGCAAGAGTTGAAAATGTCAGCTGCTAATGTATATGCTAAGAAATAAGTCGTAGGAAATCTAGACAATACATAATAAATTAGGTAGGTGAATATAAATATCACTCAGGCTTCTCCCTTCTTTTCTTATATACAGTACATTTATATTACGAGAGTAGCTCATACGGCATATTTCATGGGGAAAAAAAGCAGGGGAAGTTAGCGAACGAGTGCAGGTTGGATGTTGCCAAGTGATAATTAGCCAATTCCAGGTGTATGGCACCATCAGTTACCTTATTTTATTTATATGTATATTATTTTGTATAAGAATAGGCCATAGGGCTCATTTCAATGGATGAAAACAGCTGAAAAATCTGAGGAAGATTTACTTAGCGCAGAGCGGCTGAGCAGACGACACGAGAGGGTAATGGAGGGGAGGTAGGGAGGGGAGTCTAGATTGGGGGAAAATGGCTAAATTGTCAACAATGGATGGGAGTACTGATGGCATTAGCAGCTCTGACTATTGTTGGACATTGGCAGTGCTGATAGATGATACAAGTCACCACCTGAAAGCCCGGGGGAATTAAAAATAACACAGTCACTCAAGTGACGCCCCGCTGTATGATCCATTGCACCCGACCGTCACGAAAGTGATGACCTGCGGTTAAGGGGTTAAATGCTCAGTAACTTTACACTTGGGCCCCACATGTCAAAGGTGGTGCTGACAAGATGTGGCATTCACCAGGGAGCCAAACCTCCTCATGTCTGCCTGCATCTCACAGTGGGAAGGACCCTGGTCTGACCCTGGTGAGGTTCTATCTACCACAAGGGAATGCTGGATCATTACACAGTGTATGTTTTTTTTTTTTTTTTTTATGTGTCTGACTCTGGGCATAGGCTTCACAGCCTGCTATCAAGGCCCAGCAGTCCTCTTACTCCAACACCTCTACATGTCACCACTTCGGCGCTAACACCCACCGTCCATATTGAATACATGCTAGGGCTGTCTCATACATGACTGATGTATTGGTATTAGCAGGGGTATTTTTACGACATGTCGGCGGGTCTTCTGGTAGATCAGTGAAGCCTGATTTAATGAGATTCAAATCCTTAAACTGTTCCCTGCCCCAGTGAGGATTCGAACCTGGGTCCGTCAGGACTGCAAGCCACCTTTCTACCGATCGAGCCACCGCCTTCCCCTGTAGTGTACGTATTGTTAGTGTGTGTGTGCGCACGCACACATCTAAGTCACGAGTGATGATGTCATCGGAGGGTTCCTGTGGTTTGCTACTGGGAGCCTTGGGAGTTCACGTCGTGAAGCCGGTGAGCGTGGTTGTCTAGTTCCAACACTGGTAGCAGAGCGTAGTTCGAGAATGGCGTCGTGTTCGACCAAGTGGCCTCCAAAACTGGGAAATGATTCCACATATGAGAGCTGGAAAAAGGATATTGGCATTTGGTGCGAACTGACGGACCTAGCGGCAGAAAAACAAGCGTTAGCTATACATCTGTCATTGTCTGGGAGAGCGAGGGTGGCGTCTTCGCAGATTGAAACAGATGTTCTGAAGCAGAAGGATGGTGTTCAGACCCTGCTGAAAAAATTAGGCGGTTTGTTTCTCGTGGACAAAGGACGTCGACAGTTTGCAGCGTTTTTTGAGCTGTATAACTTTAGAAGAGCCAGTGATATGAACATTCGGGAGTTCGTGACAGAATTTGAGCATGTTTACTTTAAATTTACCAAGCAGGGCATGGAACTGCCAAATTCTGTGATGGCTTTTATGCTCTTAGCTGCATGCAAACTTTCAGACAGTGAACGACAATTAGTGATGTCCGCGATAACTGAGGTGACATACGAAAATATGAAATCTGCCCTGAATCGTATTTTTGCTGGTGAAATTGGCAGGCAGAACGAGGCACCGGTGTCTGCCAGGGAGGTGAAAGACGAACCAGTATTTTGGAGTGACGAAGTTGAGGGTGACGAAACGCTTTTTGCTAGAGGTACTCGACGAGGACGGAGAATGTTGCGGGGTGGTGCAAAACGTGATCGACGTCGGGGTAGTGGCCGATTTTCAACTGTATCTGCTAGAATTCCCCAACGCTCATCCACCGGCAGGAGGCAGAACCCACTTGGGCCTGACGGAAAGGTATCGAAGTGTTTCGTATGTGATTCTAGATTTCACTGGGCACGTGACTGTCCTGATGCATACGAAAACGACAGCAGCCGAGAAGAGAATTCTGAAACAGTGCATCTGTCGATGTTTATGGGCTATGCTGATGATGCCGCTAGTAGAGGTAAGTCACAGACTCTAGTAGAAGAATCTAAGGGATGTGCTCTTTTAGACACAGGGTGTTCTGCAACTGTATGTGGAGTTGAATGGATCAACTGCTATCTAAGTGAGCTCACTGATTATGAACGTGATGCTGTAAGAGAAGAAGCGTCATCCTCAATGTTTACCTTTGCTGATGGTGTCACAGTTTCTTCCCTCAAACGTGTTACTCTGCCCTGCTACGTTGGAAACATGCGTGCTACCATCGTGACTGATGTTGTGGACTGCAATATTCCCTTGCTGTTGAGTAGACGTTCCATGAAAAAAGCAAAAATGTTGATTAACCTTGGAACTGACCAGGTCAAAATTTGTGGAACTATCATTGATTTAAAGTCCTCATCTTCAGGCCATTACTTACTTCCAATTTCCTTATGACTAGATCGTAAATTTTGTGAAACAATCATGTTGGCAACTCGTGGGGGTGACGTAGAAAAAACCGCTTTGAAGCTTCACAGGCAATTTGGACACCCTACATCGGCAAAACTAATTAAACTGATCACAGATGCGGGAATTAAAAGTTCAAAACTGGAACAGGCTGTCAAGGCTGTATCTGATGCTTGTACAGTCTGTTGCAGATTTAAGAAAGCCAAGCCCCGACCCGTAGTCAGTTTGCCCATGGCGTCTAAGTTTAATGAAGCCATAGCAATGGATTTAAAAGCTTGGGGAAAGCATTATTTCTTAGTCCTTGTTGATTTGGCGACCAGGTATTGTAATGCGATAGTAATCGCAGATAAGTGTGCGCCCACCATTATCAAAGGAATATTTCGGAGNGAAGCCATAGCCATGGATTTAAAAGCTTGGGGAAAGCATTATTTCTTAGTCCTTGTTGATTTGGCGACCAGGTATTGTAATGCGATAGTAATCGCAGATAAGTGTGCGCCCACCATTATCAAAGGAATATTTCGGAGTTGGATTGTTGTGTTTGGCACACCTAGAAAAATTCTTACAGACAATGGCTGTGAATTCAATAATGCGGAAATGCGAGCATTGGGAGAGGCCTTCAATATCAAGATCATGACAACGTCTGCAGAGAGTCCTTGGAGCAACGGAGTCTGTGAGCGTCAAAATGCAGTCATTGGTGACATTGTTAGGAAGGTAATGGCTGATAGCCAGTGTGAATTGGATGTGGCCTTGGCATGGGCAGTAATGGCAAGAAATGCTCTTACCAACTACTCAGGCTTTTCTCCTAACCAACTTGTTTTTGGTCAAAACCCTAGTCTGCCTAATGTGTACGCAAATGATCCTCCAGCCTTGGAACCTTCATCACCATCGAAAATTGTGAGAGTCAACTTGAACGCTCTTCATTTAGCTAGACAAGAGTTTATGAAGACCGAATCAGATGAACGCTTGGCTAGGGCTCTGCGGCACAACGTACGTTCGAGTGACCTAAATGACATCCAGAATGGAGATGAAGTCTTCTACAAAAGAAATGACAGTCATGAGTGGCACGGTCCTGGAATTGTAATAGGCAGAGATGGGAAACAAATTCTGGTGAGACACGGCGGTGTATACGTGCGAGTGCACGTATGTCGTCTAGCGCGAGCGCCAGAGCAAGATACTACAGTCGAAAGTGATGTCAGCAGTGATGAGAAGAAAAATGTTGTCCAGGAGAAGCCTAATGACGATCCTACGCAAGTGTTGAATGACTATCCACCAGATGACGAGTCGGATGATGGTGTGGTCCAAGTCGATGAGCCTCCCACAGTTTCTGTTCCGATTAATCAGCTTCCCAAAGTTTCTGTTGGTCAACGTATAAAGGGAATACATTCAGAAAGTGGAGAGTTGGTGTCTGGAAGGATTATAAGTCGGGCAGGTAAAGCCACTGGAAAGTACAAACACTGCTATAATTTGAAGAGGGACTCTGATGGCAGCATTGATTGGATAGATTTGGAGAATGATCTTAGCGAATGGGAAGTGGTTGATGATGACACAGAATTGCTTGTTCTTTTCAACTCTGAAGCCGTATTATGTGCTAAGGAAAATGAAATTACAAATTGGCAGAATAATGATGTGTATGAGGAAGTAGATGATGTTGGGCAAGGTGCCATAACGGTTCGATGGGTTGTGACAGAAAAACTGAAAAATGGAAAGCCTATTGTTAAGGCCCGCTTAGTCGCCAGAGGATTTGAGGAAGACACAGTGGATCTCCGAAAAGACTCGCCTACTTGTTCAAAGGAAGCAGTGCGTTTGGCACTTTCTTTGGCCTCCACCAACCAGTGGGATTGCCACACTATGGACGTGAAAGCTGCCTACTTGCAAGGTAACGACATTGAGAGAGTTGTTCATTTACGTCCTCCGCCTGAATATGCAAATGGTAAGTTATGGAGACTAAAGAAAACTGTTTACGGCCTTTGTGATGCTGCTAGGCATTGGTATCTGCGCATAAAAGATCAGTTGTTGAGTCTTGGAGCTAAAGTATCATCACTGGATTCAGCGCTGTTCTCTTGGAGCAATGGTGGCAAAGTCGAAGGCATTGTATGCATCTACGTCGACGACTTCCTTTGGGCTGGTACACATGAGTTTGAACAGCAAGTGATAAACCGTTTGAGTCAAATATTCCTC